>JALPQI010020031.1:0-23222 GCA_025490895.1 Thaumatotibia leucotreta
ACGATGACTGGCTCAGCTGATAATTTAATATTAATAAGCTTTGCATTTTCATTTCCTAATATTTGCGCCAGGGCACAGTTTAAAGTAGATGCCTCCGTTGATGACGTAGTTAGGCGCATTATGGCCGTGCTGCAGCTGCGCCGTCAGCAGCTCGCAGCGAGGGTGCTTCGTCATGATGAAGCGCGCCTTGCAAGCGCCCCAGCGCGTGCACCGCCAGATGTCCGTGCGCAGGTTGGACGCTCCGCAGTAGAACGTGTAGCCGCCGACCAGCGCCAGTTGCTTGCCCATGGCATTGCGGACGAAGCGCACTGAGGAACATTCATTGGTTAAACTAGTCACGTAATAATGAAGTCAAAAAAGCTTTAACATAGGGTTGGGTGACCCCAGTATCATCCAATCACTTTTTGTAGTTAGTCAGTCAGTAGCTGCAGTATAAACTAATGAAATTCGTCAGCAAAGTGTTGTCTTAAAAGTATTTTTAGAAATCGAAATTAGATAAAATTTGTCCTACGTGGATTATTTTAGTAAATACCTATTTGATCTTTATTTACGAAACCTGCGTCTGTTTATGCATGCAAATAAAAACGAATAATTATGTTATAGATCAATGTATTATTAATAGAGTAGGTATGAATAAATAATACTTAACACGATAGGCGCACCTTAAAAAACTGACCCTAATAATATAATACAAGTTACATTTCAACGATAAGTCCAAACTTAGCAGAAATATGAATAAAAGCGTAGATAGCTACATTGAACAAGCTATTTATATTAAAAACTAACGAATACTGTTTAAATGTGTCAGAACCCTCCTGGGTGTTCAATGCCTATTTTAATAAAACACGAACGACGTCATCAATAGTGACAATGTCTATGTAAGAAATCAAAATCAAGGAAACAACGATATTTTTGGCACTATCTTCTTCCTCTTTTCAGATCTGATGAGTATGCCTTCCCTCACGCAGATCTTCGGGGGATTGTGGTGGTGTTCCAGAGTGGTTACTCTAATGATGTGCCCGTTGGCGAGAGCTTTGAACCTGGCCTTGCACGGGTACCCCGACGTGCAGCGCCACATCGCCACCTCGGGGACTGCCGACTGTCGCAGGCGCAGGTCGCAGTAGAACGTGTACCCGTTCACTACCGCCATTAGCTTGTCTGAGTCGTTGTAGTACCATGTCACTGTAAGAATTTACATAACACATTGTCTAGAGTTCTTTTATCGGAAAAAGTAAGATGGAAATACAGATGTAGCTATTTTATACGATGTGTATTTTATTAGTTTTAATAGTTGAACCGCAATTTTTTATGCAAATTTCTCTAATATAAAGGCGTGATATATAAACGTTTTTTTTATTCTCACTAAGTAGATTCTCAAAAAGAAATATTAAATACTTTAGTCTAATAAAAACAAGTGTAATTATAAAAAAATGGAAGCAGGAATACATAGGATATGAACAATAAAAGCTTCACTAGTTTTACGACGATCTTAATATGCTGAATTTAGAAATTAAAGTTAGTAATATTTCAATATGTACTTATGTAAATTAATATGAGTATCAAAAATATGACATTGTTCTATTTCTTACCTAATATTATACTTAAGTCACAGTGTTGAACCTTATATTTTTTTATTAATTACCCAGTAAATCTCAACTGTGACTAGAGACGATGATAAACCCCATTAGAGTCCTTATAGAGAGCAGCCCGCTCATGAGGATGGTTCCCATAGCTCTCCAGCACATCCAGGCCCCTGGTGGTGATGAGGATGGCTCTGCAGCCGCGGTGGTACTTGGAGCAGTACCAGCGCAGGTTGTAGTGGCTGGTGAAACGTTTACGGTTGTAGAAGAAGTCTCGGTACAGCAGAACAGAGGCGCCAGTGGAAAATGTGATCAGTTTACCCACTGAAAATAGAATATAAATAATCGTTATTTCATATTTCTGCTTCTTATTAAGCATCATAATTCTCAATTACGAGGAATATGTCCTTCACTAATCCTTGTGGCTATTACTAATAGATTGTTGTATGTTTTACAAATAATGTATCTCCAGGGTGCTTAGACAAGTTACCAATCGCTAACGCTTAATCGTCAATCGTAAACGAAAAGCAGCTAACTGTCTTTGTCGCACTAATATGAAAGAGTGACAGAGAGGGAAAACTACGATGCGCTAGCGATTGGCAACTTGGCTAAGCATCCTGTTATTATGACTCATTCTGTTGACGTCACTCCAATTTTGGATGTGAAACACAATTTCGATATGAAAATATGTTAAGCTATAATGCTAACACAAGGTTAGTGATAAAGTGGCCGGCTGTGAGCGGTGTTCGACGAATTGTTTCGCGAATACATATGTAAGTATTAGCGTAAATTAAATAAAACTACTAAATATTAAAATAATTATATATGTATTCAAACGTGAACGAGCAACTGTACTGTGTTTGAAGGTATGAATAAAAACTTTAAGGTGTTTTAATTCATGTACGAATTGACAATAATTATTAGATACTCATTTTTTATTCAGTATATAATAATAGTCTTTATGTTCAGATTACAAGATCCATATTTGTTAGTACACACTTATGATAGAAATTGTTAGTAGTAGGTACAAAATACAATTGTGAAAATAAATAATAATAATAATAACAAAAGAATTTAATTAATAGCATCATAATATTTATCTTTGACAAACAATAAATTAGTAATTGAATTTGTATGTCAACGGCAAAAAAAAAATTAATTGGTTCATATCTTTAGAGTATAGATTCATATCATACTACATAACAATCACCAAATCGTTTGTAGTCCCAATCAATTATCATTATTCATTTGCTGATATAATGCTGAACGGACCTGATGGTCAGCAAAACTACGATGTACCAGCATACTTAGTTTCCGAAGAGTCAGACAGAAAAATACATTTCTTGATCTAACGCTCAACCGACTTGTAATACACACCATCCCTGGTACGAAACAAACTCGGCAGGTCGTGATTATGCTCGCCAGTGTAACTCTGCACCGTCAGCCGCTCGGCACGCGCCTCGGTCACGACGGTCACTCTACACTGGCGATGGTACGACGAACAGTACCACGACGTGCCGTTACGATTCCTTCGAGGTCTGTTGTAAAGGAATCCTCTGTGGAGGAGGAAAGAGCGTTCGCTGATTTTAATTATGGAGCACCCTGAAACAAAAAAAATGCAGAATGTTTCAGCTTCTATATTTATTCAAGTGAGGTAACCCTACGAAACATCTGCATATCACGCGACGTGGCGACGGCATAGTCATTTAATAAAAATGCAAATATAAATAGATATTTATGACATTATTATAATGAATAATACTTATCGTACATAAACATCAAAAATACTTAAGTGATTAACTTATCTATACACATCTGATTTAGACTAAAAATATACAAAACAAGTTTTTATTTTAATTTAGTAAGGTCATTTTGAATTTTAAATCACATTATCAAAATTCTATAATTTTTTTAGTCTAAACTATCACCACTTTTGTTTTTATCCCAATTAGGTATATATATTACGATATTTATCAATGCTTTGGTAACAATCATTAGGGACAACGTTCAATTAAAACATTTAAGAACAATTCATGTTAAAGTTCCATCAAATTTATTCCATTTCATGAAGTGAGTCAAGGAATGTCCATATTAATGAAACAAATTGGAACACACGGTTATAACCTTTATGAAAATATATTACATCTGTCTACAAATTCACCATACCAAAATTAAAAACAAAACAAACCATAGGTAAAATGCAAAAAATGTATAACACAATAATAAAACATAAATACTGTAACGTAAGTCCGTAATAAAATTATAAAACATTAACACACTTAACTTTCATTTAACACAGTTTATCATAAAAAGATGTTGAATATTTTGGTTGCTAGATATTGTGACCAACGTAATAAATTATATTTAGACGCCCTTTGGGCGTATTGCGTTTCACACCCTGATCAATTCTATAATAATTATTCTCATAAATTCTCAAATCAATATTAATATAACTTTTTGTTGTCATTAAGTAGACATAATAATGAACACAGTGATGATCTAACCAACTCATTAAATATATTGTCTATTATATAAATTTCTCTCATTAATTATTTTTTTCTCAAACATGCAATTAAATATTGTCGTTATGTTGCTTATTATTTCCTGCTGTATGTTTCCCAAATAAATAAAATAAAACAAAATAAAATAATAGGCTGCGAAGTATGATGTTTTAGGTGCGACTAGGATAAGATGTCGTTAATGGAATTTAATACAAATCTTGAAAGCCTAGGCCGGCAAAGTGCTTTTTTCAAATTCCATTCCACATGAATGTGTGGCACAGTCCTCATGACATTCTGCCACTATGCAATACTATGCATATAAAAAAATTAAAATTTTTGCTGTTTATTTCATTGCATGTTTGACAAAAGCACTACATACCTCGGCCGGAAATATGGGGTTGCCCGCCTCAGACCTATCCGGTCTCGCTTCGCTCGGCAGTATATGTCTTGGGCCGGCAAACCCTTTCGTCCCGGCCTCTATAGTAATGTACTATAACAAAACACAAAGTCGTATATCTATACATCCTATTCCGTATTGAAAATGGTCATAGATATTGTATATTGTATTTTCACCTCCATAATCACAGATGATCTGATATTGATATAGTATGCTTTATTGAAATATCACCGAAATCACTTCAGCACAAAGGAGAATGCGCCCCAGTAGTGGAGACCACGATGCCGTCGATGGTGACAGCGGCAGCTTTGCACTTGTGCTTGTGTTTCTTGGCGCACGTCCACCGGATCCGGTTCCCGACCAGGGACCGCGAGTGCCGGAAGAACTTGTGGCCTCCGATATAAATGTTGGTGCACTCTTTGGTAAAGCGTGCTCGTAAAATGGTACGCAGTATATCTAAAAAAAATCATAATGTCTTTTATGCGATCTGTCGTTACGTTATGGCGTTAATTGCTGATATTTAAATAGAGTTCAGTGTTAAACATTTGTTATTTGTATGCTCTTATTCATATTAGACGTCCATAAAACCGCCAACAGCATTATTTTCTGTTTGTCACTAACCACGATTTTGTAAATACACGGGTCAACAATCATATTTTAAATTAATAAATCAATATATCGGGTGAACAATTATTGAAGAACTAAAAACGACGTAAAAAATGTCGTTTTTTATTTTATTTTCACCACTTCAAAAGACACACAGCGTAAATACTTGATAAGTATTTAGTTAACAACATCATAATTTAATTATAAACTACTACAGTCGCCATCAAGTATATCTATTAGGTACCAATCATGGCGTTAGAGTGCACATTTCCTCGTAGATATGTTTTACACCGTGGCGTGGCCGCGTCAATATATATCTGAGGGCGACTGTACATAAAGTTACACACATAATTAACAATTTGACGAACTCAGTTGTACAATCAAACCTACAATTTGATAAAGGTTCCTGATTGGGTAATATGGTAGGTAGGAGGCTCATGGTTGTGGTACTTGGATGCAGACGCCAGGTTCCCTGCGGCATCCGTCCGGGCCTTGGCCATGCACCCGGCTCTCTTCTTAGTGCAGTACCAGAATGTAGCTTTATACTCCGAAAATGTATAACCGTTTATCATCAGCAAGTTTTTTTTACGGCCTGGTATCACCACCACTACAACGAGAACAAGTAGATAGAGTTAAAACAAGCTATAAATATCGCCGTATCGCTTTTCTTTACACGGGCGCGATTTGTTTTTGTTCATTTTATAGCTGAGCTATCAATCACTCACTCGCTTTTGGTGGGACCAGTAGTTGAAGCTATGCGACTAATTTTATAATTTGTACAGTTATCGGTTCACAGTGTAGGTACTACAAACAATCTCTTACAAAAATGTAGGCGTCCAGGTCATTTTGTACAAACATTATTTAAGTGCTCCTGAATAAAAGGCACAAAAAAACAGCAATATTTTGCATCGGTATCAAATTCCTTATTTACGTACTCTCTTCTCTGTAAGTACATAGCATAACCTTAAAGTTAGTACCACTATCTTAAAGTAACAGAAGATTCATGATAATTTTATGAGTTTGATTTCTACAGAAGCATTCCTGGTAATGCCGGTCGAAATAATCATATTTTATTGCTATTTTTTTAGTGGCTATGGTCATTCGTGTAATATACGATTTGGTTGTCAATTGTCAAAATTCTGCATCGGCAACCTGTTTTCTTCTGGTAGCATCGCCAGGTAACCTTGGGCCCCATACGCACTCGTCTGTTGTCTTTTTGTCTGTAGTAGCGGTGCCCATCATACTTCAAAATCTTCCCACCCGATTTCGTGTTTAAGAACAAAATCCCTGCAAATGTGTATCAAGTTAGAAGAATAACATGGAACACGGTAAGGAGGTATCTAATTGTACAACTTAATGATTGCACAAGAGAAAACAGCAATTTAAACTTAACGTAAATTATTCATTTATTACTACTTAGATTATGTAAACCATTGGCATTGCAACCACAACTAATAAATAATCTACTCATTCATTTTTTAAGGCAACTAAGCAGAAAATATTTTTACTAATTTTAGATTCTCTACGTCAACCTGGTATATTTTCGGATAGTTCTCATTTGACCTAAGAAAAACTACAACTACAACAAAAAAGGAGCATTCGACTTTATGTTTTTTTTATGATTATTACTTATGAACTTCCGACTAGATGAACCGATTTTAATGTTTTTTTTTATTGGAAGCTGATGCGCACCTTTGGTCCCATTTTAATATAGTCTAGTCATCCATGAGAAAACCATGTAAGTCATACATTTCCATTATGGATGTGCACGACAAATGGACGAATAACTTAGTATCACGCCAACCGATTTCGATATTTATTTTTTAACCGACTTCAAAACAAACCGTGATGTTCGGATTTTGGAGAAATCGGTTGAAGAAGATGATGGACATTCACACTATTTTATTTAACTTTTAAGAATGAACCAGTACATTAATATATCATTGGTTAGCATTGGTAATAAAAAAAAAAAAAACAAATCATTCATATAAAAAAGAAATTATCAGGAGTGATTATGTTCCGTGATTTTAATTACGTTTTCTTCCCACATGACAACACAAGCCTTGCACCCGTAATTCCTTTTGTTGCACCTCCACCGGCTTTTGTACTGCTTCTCATAGTCTTTCGTGAACCTGTGGCCACCCATTACAAGCACTTTGTTTCCATTGCGAGTTTCTTCGAAATATCCTGTAAAACGAAAGTAAATAAGTACGTCTGGTTATATTACGTGAAGTTGAAATGAAAACAAAAGTATAAATATTAGATGTCATATACCAAAGAAAAACGACCAAGATCACCTAATGTCCGAGGTGGGGATCGAACCCACGTTCTCAGCTTTCGCGGCTGATGCCTGTAACCCTCGGCCACTCGGTCTTAGCAACCACCGGTCTAATTTCTCGGGTATATGCAATCCCTTCCAAGGCTAGGCCTTTGACGCAATACGTTCAAAACAAAACTAGTTGAAATTATTGTGAAACTTAAAATAATTATATTAGGAAATATTATATTCTTGTCCTCCCAATTATAATTTAATGTCTCTGCGTCAGTAGTGATGCCTACAATTTCAGTAGAGGTGCATAGTTGCAAACCAACGCGGAATAGGTAACCCAACTGAGAGAGTTGGAGTCAATTAACCCACAAATGACGCCTCTCGAGAATAATTGTAATCTCTGACATGTTAATGATTATGAACATCTCTCATTTTGACGATTTGATCCTCGATGGTGAGCACGAAGGCGAGGCAGCCGTAGGACTTGCGGTGGCAGCGCCAGCGGGTCTTGGGGCCCTCGTGCTGGTGCACCGTGAAGTGACCGCGGCCGATGTCCAGGCAGCGCTTCCCCGTCGACGTGAGGCCGAAGAACGCTGCCAATATCAAAATAGATCTGGTAAAAAAGGACTTAAGAAGACCTAATGCCGCTTGCACAAAACAGTGTTTGGGTGTAGCCTTAGACCCATTACAGAAGCAGGTTAGAGCTTGTGCACGATTTTTGAAAACGGAAATATATGTATGACCGACTTTAAAGTATTCAATATGGTTCATGATATGAGTAGTCTGAAATGTATACTTTATGGATGCATTAGAGCTATTGTTTGACGTATTAAAACTATGAACATCTATTCTGCACGCCATAATCGAAGGAGTTTTGGTGTAGACCAGCATTTTGATAAATCGACCCTTTTTAGATGTCATATGAGAATGATAATTAAGGATTATATATATTATGAGATAATTTGAATGAAATGGTGTATTAAAATATCTATAATTTTATTACGTAATATACACTAACTAGAGAGATTGAATTTACAAATTTATATTCTAAGGTTACTCGTAGTCATTAAAAGCTCTGTAGAATACCTACCCGAAGATATTCTATTTATATCTATATTTCTATACTGTGGTCGAAATACTGAAGATTATTTCCGACTACCTAGATAAGAAATTACAATTTTCCTGTTAAATTAAACATCTGTTAAAAATCATAGGTATTGAGTGCAGCGTGTATTTAATACAATTACATCAAACCCGCGTTTCATTACATTAACCTTTTCGGGCTAAATGTTCTAAGATTATCAACTGTAAAAAAAACTAAGTACATAACACTACGCTATTTATGAAAAAATATAACTGTGATATATATTTATATCATAGTAACATATAAACATAACATTCGTTATATTTGATTTTGGCAAAAGGCACATTTGTAATTATCATATTAAGCGCGTTTTTTTTCACGATTCGACCCTTCTTACAAAGCTAGAGGTTCCAGTTTCTTATCCCGGCGAAGAAATTTATATGTAGGTTTAACACAAACATTGGTTTCTTGGTCATGGTTGTTTTCTTGTATATATTTAAGTATTTCTATGTACATATCTATTTTATACATCGTCACTTGGAACACAAGCCTCAATAATTTTGAGCTTACCCTGGGACTAGGTCGATTTGTGTAAGATTTGATGCCCAACAACACCTTACGAGTAAATATGTAGGTACCTACACGTTTCTATTCATACAGAATGTAATATATGTTCTTTAATATATTAGACAGTATTTAACAAATACAGAAATATCACACACACGCCGATATAATGGCATGTGTCCCATATCCCGTTATTTATTATATTTTATTTACTTTAATACCTTACAAGTTTATTTATAAAACACATACTCTGAATCGTTCATCTGTCGAAAAATAGTAAGGGGTAACGTTCGAAATGGTATCAAATTAAAACATATTTACGAGTATATCGTCATCAGCCTCAGACGTAGGCCTCTCCTATTATCCATGCGTTCGATGGACAATGCTCATAATCGCCACGCATAGGTAAGCGGGTCGGCGATCGCAGTAGTGAGTATAGTACCTATGATGATGCAGCTGTCCATCATCAATCTTCTATAAAGAAATATTCATTGACATTTTAACCCGTTAGTCGACTCTTACGAAACCCACGGGAAGATTTGGGGTGGTGACAAATGTATTCTTACTGCCGTCACCACGCGGCTGGAGTATATAATCCATCACAAAACAATTATGTTCTCTCTAGCAACTTGAGAATAACGATCAGAAAAATATCGACCAGCTAGAAAGGCACTAAGTAAGGCTTAAGTGAAGTAAAATTATACCAGCACGGGACGGGTGCGTAACGACATGCCTAGTAGAAGAAAAGACAATACCTGTGTTGTCTTTTTTGCTGGAGATTTGATTTTTCATACTGTACATACACGGTAACAACATTAATGGTTATGTTGACAGTTCAATCTTCTAATGTGGTTCTCAACCAGGCTGATGCTAGCCGCGCAGCCGGTAGACGATCTCTTGATGCAGTGCCACCACGTCTTGATGCCGTACGCCGAGGTCCTCTTGAAGCGGTATCCGCCCATCGTCACCACCGGGTTGCCCTTGTTGGACACGCCAAAGTATACTAAAACATGTAATCAGTTAATACCTTTTCAAGAGCATTGGAGACCATCCTTGATGCCGGCGTTTGAGATCGGTGTAGACGAAGACGATCTATACATTATTTATAAAATATTTTACCACGCTGCTGATATCCAATGATAGTAAGTGTATACTTTATCATAATCTAAGAAGTATTGTACACTTAGATGTATCAAACGGTGTTGATAATGACAGGAATTATATTTAAATTCGATGTCAAGTAGGCACATCGTTTCTTCCTCGATGTTCTCAGATAACTAAAACAGAGAATGAACGAACATAAACGTAGCAACAAATAAATGAATAATAAGTATTTCAATATCAAACAATATTTTTTTGTAAAATTCATGTTCCTTTCAGATGTTGAAGATACTTAATGTCTATCAGTGGTTATGCATGAAACCGACTCTGACGAGCGCCTTGCCGACGCGGGGCAGTTCATGCTGTGCCGCTTCCTGCACTTCCACCAGATCTTGGGTCCGGCTCCGCAGTTCCTCGAGTACCGCCTTTGAATAGGGAAAGGTAACAACGAACTATTTTGCATGTAGTTAAACAGCATCATTTGAAAGGGGACCGTAGCTTGAAAGATTTAGTTGGTTTAATATGTAGAAAAAAAAATTGGCTAGAATTGTTCGTCTTTTTATTTGTCTTCATTTAAACTAATTCCATATATTTTATTCAATAAGTTGCAATTATAGTTTCTTAAAAACATCCCATTTAGTGTAATAAATAATAGCTCATTCAATAAATAATATCAATATGAATAATATTTTTCCTAATAAAAACCGTTTTTTTCTGAAATAGAAGGCAAACAAGCAGACAGGTCGATTTATTCTATGATTTATGTATATGTAGCGACTAGATAAAGATTATATCAACATAATAATTGAAACCACATGAACTACAACATTTAACACCTATTGTTTTTACCTCATTTTCACTTCTCATGCTCTTAAAATGTTATTTTAGTCCCTGCATATCGGGACTAAAACTCATAAATTTTTTTAATTGACGTTGGAAACCCGTAAACAGCCACACTCACGGTGTTCAAGAATAAAGGATAGTCGCCATTTTCAGTGCTTGTGTATGGACCACTTTTGTGCATGCCGTGGATACAACCTCTAAACTTTTTTTTAATTGACTTTGGAAACCCCTTAACAGCCATTTCTAGTGCTTATGATTTTTGAACGAACGGTTATTGACATTGAAAATAACCTCAAAATGTCAATCGTGAAAAATATTAAGGAGAATCGATTTATTTTCTTGATATACATGTATATTTAATACTTGTTTAATATATGATTAAGATTGAATCCAATTTATTACTTATTTTTTAATAACCAATTAGCTTCAAAATAGTTATGTAGTTAGCTCCAATTCGTTGGCTAAATATGTAAGTATTTAAAGCGTCATATTTCGAAAAAGGAATACAGATAAAAACTTAAACGCGGAACGAATTTGATTCCTTATTTTTTGTGTTTTTGTCCATAAGTAATATTGTTCAAATCGTAGTTATATAATTTACGATGTCACGTCATGCGATGAAGAAGTATTAACGCCTTACTCCAGAATGAAGAAGAATGCAAAAGAGGTGGTGCAAAATCTTTTGCCGCCGAAATCTAGTGTAATATATTCAAAAGCGTATCAAACTTTTATGGATTGGAAAACTGGAAAGCAAATTAGGTAGGTACCAACATCATTTATGGAAGGCGTATTTTTGACATATTTTGATGAAAAATCTAAGAAGCTTAAAACCATACTCCAACTAAACCATACCTATAACTTGAAAAAGTTTGCGAATTTATAGTAAAGTGGCCATGTTCCGAAGAAATCGGAAGTTTTGACATCGCAGAACATATAATTTTTTTGTTTCTTATTTGTTCTTTCTGTTAATTAATACTGAGATTATGTAGAACGTAGCTTTTTTCCTCGCATTCTAAGTGAAAAGTAGAGTGTTTAATTCGGGACTAAACAGCCATAATGACACTCGAACTACATCCACCCTCGCTACGCTCGGGTGGATAAATATCTCGTGTCATAATGGCCTGTTTTAGTCCCTCGTTGAACAATCTACTATTAGGTAAACTATCTACCAGAACACCTTATTTTATGAGCAATAAAATATTTAATAAAATTCCACGCGATATAAAAACTCTTCCATTACCACAATTTAAAAATAAATTGATAATTTGGCTATGTGAACTCCGCGTATATTCTACAAGAGAGTTCCTGAACGCCAAGTTTATTAATAATTCGTCTTGTAGGTAGTAATAAGATTCGTTTTAAGGAAAGATTTTGTGCGTTGTGTACAGCCACAAAATTGTTTTTATACGTATATACCTATGCATGCTTGTCTATGCAGAGTATGGTGAAACTAAAATTATATTGTACCTTCTAACTAAACGTACCCATATTCCGCAAATAAATACCTACATTTCATTTAATTTCTGTAGGAACCTTTTTAATAAAATTGAAAGTTGTAACTTGAACCTTTCAAAATATCGCAGGTAAGAAGTGGTTCCGATAAAAGTAGCAGTGTATGATATGGTATCTTTTCGAACTGATCGGTTTTGATTATGCAGTACTTCATTTTTTCGTAATCCTAATACACTATAGTTTAATAAATACAATCATATTAAATCAAACAAGCTTGTGTGCATTTAGGCGTTCATTACAGCAACATACTTTTGACTTTTTAAACAACGTTATTTGCCAATTTTCATTTGGTATACACTGCACTATTAGAAACGTATTTTTTTTTATAAGCTGATTTGCGTTTTAGATAATATGATCTAATTTCTAGTTGCATTAGTTAACTGGGTCTTACTCAAGGCAGTCAGAAGTACCACTACTTCAAGCTCTAGTAAATTAAACGAGGGCTGTTTCGCAATAAGACTGTTTAAAGGCGCATAAAATGACTCGTTAAACATTCAAAAAAATGAATTGTTAAAGAAAAAAACCGGCCAAGTGCGAGTCGGACTCGCGCGCAAAGGGTTCCGTACCATTATCAATTTATTATTAAAAAAATACAGTTAAATCTACCTACCTCAAAAACTTTACGAGATAATTTTATCAAACCAAAAATCGTTGATAGAGTTTATTAATGTGCATAACATATATTTTTTTCAGAATTTTATATCGCGTAGTTTAAAAAATAGAGGGGGGGGACACATTTTTCAGACTTTGAGACCTGATATCTCGAAAATGATTTGCTTAAATAAAAATGTGATGTATAAGCCTTCATATCATTTTCAAAGACCTTTCTATTAATACCTCACACGCTTATGTACAACAAAAAAAAAATTCTATCCCTCAGTTACATGTATGGAGGGCCCCCACCCCAATGGATTTTTTTACAATTTAGTATCACATTCCTGTAGCGGTTCATACAACACATATCCTTACCAAATTTCGTTACTGTAGCATTTATAGTTTCCGAGTAAATTGGCTGTGACAGACGGACAGACGGACAGACGGACATGACGAATCTATAAGGGTTCCGTTTTTGCCATTTTGGCTACGGAACCCTAAAAATCATGTAAATACTGCCAGAACACCGTGTTCAAAATACTAAAGGTACATTGGAACAAGTAACGCTAAATCATCCACATGATCATTTGATTGAATATGAATGTATTTTTGTTTTGAAGTTTTGTTTATAAGGATCACAAAAAACTGGTCAGTTAAAAAATATAGCATATCATACGCTGCTACTTTTATACCGAACCACTCTTCATCAAACGCTAGCTAAATAATTTCAATCATGGTTATGAATGAGATTGGTGGCCGTCAGAACCTCGTCTTCTATGGTAGTCGCCCGAGCCTTGCAGCCCTGGCGGTGCTTCGAGCACACCCAGTAGTCCCGCACCGACGTCTTCTTGTTCCTGTAGAAGCGGTGGCCTTGAATCACTAGGATATTCTTGCCAAATTTAGACACGTCGTAGCTCACCATATTCCTCAAATTTTCTGTAATAATAAATGGTAACTTAGAACGCCACAACTCGTTGTACTTTATCCGGTTAACTTAGCCCTAGATTAGAATTTCTTAAGTGACCATCATCATTAGTTGCAGTAGGCATTTAGTTTATTAATGTATTCAAACAACTGTAAAGGTATAGTAATGTCTGGTCTGAAAGACATTATTAGAAGGAATTAGGATCAGGCAATTGAGGGCAAACAAAATTTATTATTTATTTATTTATATATATTATAAATACTGTTTATTGTAAGACACAAAAATAAGTTAATGTATGTATATTTATAAATATAAAGACTAAAATCCTAAAGACACAAACAATAATAAATAATATTTGACTACACAGGTTCTGAACATTGCACATTAAATGTTAGATAGTGACGTATGAGTCACAGTTATATCTTTGAGAGTTTAAAAGCTTGATTTAACTTTTTTTTTTAATATTTCATCTGAATACTTATTAGTAATAACTACTAATTACTACATTTGTATCGGAAGAGTGTAATGAAAATAGTGGTGATCCCGTTTAAGGGCTCATTTAATATCGTATTCTGATTAAGGAAATGGAAGAATAAACATTAAAAAAAAAACAATTTTTGTGGAGATTTGGCTTGTTTGGTGGACTGTCCACATACCAAATTTTTTTTTCGTGGTGACTTCTACTTTTTCTAATCCGGAATAACTATACTGGATGGGCCATTAAACTGATAACCACAATTTTTCTTACATCCTGTATAATGCCATACTAATTCGGATGTCATGTAGAGATTGATATGATAGCTACTGATATTTATATAAGTTATTATCGCCATTATTTTAGCATTCACTCGAAATGAGCACGCAGAAAATAATGTCAGATTAGTGACCTAGTGATTGTGTTCATTAGCAACCTTCACGATAACATCATCAAACGTGGTGATGTTGACCCTGCAGCCCCTCGGCGCCTTGTTGCACGTCCAATAAGCCTTGCGGTCCATTTGTCTCTTCAGGTTGTACCGGAAATTGTTTATCTTCAGCAACGGCTTACCTGAACGAGTTTGGAGGATAACTGCCGATCCTGGAACATTTCTATTATTATAAGCATCTAACATCGCCCTCATCTACGAACAAAGCAATAGTATTTATGGTGATTTAAATAAAAGTAAGCACTGCACTTTAACACGAATTTACTATAAGATATAATTTTACATAAATTATTACTTAATCCCTCTCTTCCCTCTTCTATTGACTAATACGTGTAGCGTAGCAATTTTCTTTTTTCGACTATCAAATTTACTTTAATGTGCATGTTCTGACACACTCGCTCTCTCTCTCACCAATCAAAGGCAAAGCGTACCTGTTGGACTTATTCCAAAATTGGTTAAAAAGACTAAATTTAAATTTTATGGAATTTTTTTGAAGCATTGTAAACTGTAGTTATCGTTACATGCCTCCTTCATTTTTATTCTTCATTGCACTACTTTTGTAGTGGATGCAACTGCAATACTTCTTTACTTATTTCTTGCAATTATGGTGACACAGTTGTTATAATTTCAAGAAATCTACAATGACTTTAATTGTAACCTATACAATCTTTTTATTTCTACGTCTTCTGATTTTAGTTTGTCTCGTAGTTTGAAGCATGATTTTTCTTTTCTCTTTTAAATTGTAGGTAATTCTACTGTCAGAAATATTTAACGTATTTTGAAACATTTTCTTACACACTTGAACTCGCTCTCCGTCTGGCTTAAGAAGAGAGTACATAAATGTGCATAATCGTCTGGACTCATGATATACTTTAGATCGTTTTGTTCGTATTATATCCACGCTATTATGTATGTATTCCGTGCGTTTTTTATTACTCTTCAAGTTCCAGAATGTATCAAAAACCTGCGCTCTTATTATGTCTGGAAAGTTTTTCGAACATTCAAAACGGCAAGTTTCAAAACAACATGGCTTCATTGTTATTTCTCGTATTCGTCCACGATATTTTCTTCGGACTGTGATGGTTGGTGCGTTCGTAAAGTAATCTGTGAAGCAATAAATATGATTGTGTAACGATCTATGCCAACTTCCGCACTTGGTTTGCACACCTAATAAATAGTTTTTAGTAAGTGTCATATAAAATATTAAGTGTAAATAAAAAAATCTTAACACAATATTTTTTGTATATTATTATTGTTTAAAAAGTATGAATATTTAGTCCAACTATCTGAATAACAAATTAAATTGTGTTCCCTAGTTTCGATTTCGTGTAATGATGAACCACATAATATTTATTATTCTATCATCTTCAAAACTATGAGCATCCTCATCATCAGAATCATATTAAGATTATCTACAGTGGTAAATTCATAAGACTGTAACAAGAGTTTCCAATTATTTCACGTGTTTTTCAATTAATTAATCAAAATTTAGTTTCCGTATATCTAGCTTGTATGTTGATATTTGGACGCTTAAATCTTCTTCATTAATATAAGACCACCCAAAAGAATTGGTAACTGTTGTTACAGTCTTCTGGATTTACCCGCAATTATTTTCCTGCACATTTGAATCGACTCTCTGTTTGGTCAAGGTATAGTCAAATAAGACAACCTAGTCCTATAATCAACCGGGAAATATTTGTATTCCTTTATCACTAGTATCACTGTTAAATTGTCAGGTAACATAGTGGTGTTCATCAGTTTCCTATGGAACTGAGTGAGCAGATTGGTGTCAGAGATTTTAAAAGTCCCTAAAAACATTTATTTTATTTTATTATCACAATTAACGCCTATAGTCAAGATATATATGTACTTATAATATTAGGACCGTAGAATAGAAAGTATTTAGTGTTAAAATATGTAAAAAACCACTATATTGTTGGTTATACAAATAATAAATATACTGTTCATAACTGGTTGATTTAATCACACCTCAAGATAACTCTTTTTAAATAATAGGAAATATTTGGTAAACTTTGATAGGCATATGTTTCCTGTCTATAAAAACGAGTGAATATGGCGGAGATATTAACCTACCTTGAAGTTTTATGCCAAAAAGGCAAATAGCAAATCTAGAATTGTTAGTAAGTCAGGGAGCTTGACAACAACAACAGCAATTTATATTTTTCCCTAGGTACCTAATAATATATTATCTGATATTAATTGATAAGGGTTGACACTACACTGGAATGCACCGTAAACGGCAATTTATGCACGCATAGCTCACACGAATGATCTCTAGTAATATAAAATTTAGTCATGGTTATGGACGTCGCTGATTTTGATAATCGCGCCCTCGTAGGTGGTGAACTTGGCCTTGCAGCCACACCGGTAGTTGAGGCAGAGCCAGTATCCCCTATTCTTGGTCCCACCAGTCTTGTAGAAGCGATGTCCACCAACGATCATCACGTTGGAACCGAATTTTGACCTCGCATAATGAACATCTGAAATTATTTTATGTTGTTGTAGATTATTCTGACACAATAATACAAATTGTAATTTTGCAAGCGTTTCTGCAGACATAATATCAGGTAGTTATTCTAGGATTCACTTCAAAGATTCTAATGTAAATATAGTATAAGTAGACACAGACAATAATTAGATACAATATTAAGAGGATGACCTATTAATATTGTTTCTAAATTCCACTTGCTAGTCTCACTATCGCTAGTTATCTATCTTTGTTTATTTTCCCAGTCTTGATTTCAGCAAAACCACTGCAACCAAAAACAACATCGATTTATAGTAACATAAAATATTTACTTTTTTTGCCTGAATGCTTTTGTTAGTAAAAATCATAAAACAATAAAAGTAACAAAAAATTAACAAAAGAGACTAAATAAAAAAAACTTGATGTGATAAATGAGCTAATTTACACAATAACAAACTTATCTTAGTGACTAGATATAGTGAAATAAGGTCTATTTCTATACTTTTCTTTGTTTTACATTCCAATAGTGACTACTCATATACATTTATTTTTATTAATGTGGCAAGAGTAATATCGTTCTGTCTATGATACGTATTCTGATTACATAAAAAAAGGGTATTAGGTCCTTTTAGACAGCGCGATTAGGTATACTACTCGACTCGGAAACTTATACCACTCTCAAATTTTCAACTAACTATACTGTTTTTGAGAAAAGTAACTCAATGATTATGGAATAGATTAGCTTTAACAATCTGGTGATCAATAGTGGTGATCCTGGCTCTGCAGCCGTTGTTCTTCTTCACGCAGACCCATGCCGTCTTGCCGACGGTGTCGTCGCTCTGATGTCTGACGTGGTGGCGGTTGAAGCGGTAGTCTCCGATCAGGAGGATTGGTTTGCCCATGGTGTTGGTGGTTATTATTAGATCTGCAAAGAGTGTTAAATATGAATAGGTACATATTTTAATTTAACTTACTAGAATAATAAACTCCATGATAGTACAGTCGACGTCAAATATATCATTACGGTTTATGTGCCAAAAATATGTTTACACAACTTTATTGTCGTGTAAATTAATATTAAGGTCGTGTAAATATATTTTTGGCGCCTAAACCGTAATGATATCTTTGACGTCGACTGTACATAGAGCAGTGTTGATACCTTGTTTTTAAACTTGAACGTTTTGCGTTATGACCGTGTTTGCTATTTTTGATACTTTCGAATAATAATCATACCGAAACTATACCTATCGATGAAATAAGGTACATTTTGGATTGTAGATTCAAACATTTATTTCCAATCAAATATTAAATTTTTCATCACACTTGCTGTCTAAGCGCGCCATTGCTTGCGCGCGTAGCGGGAGTAATAGAAAAGTGAAATTCCCTAGGGAGTAATAGAAATTTCAGTACGTCATTTCATAATATTTTGTCTTAAAACTTATTTTTTTGTCGGCAAGTGTGATGAAAAACATTGTATGCATCACGGTCGGTAAGCGGAATACTAACTCGAGTCATAAAAGCCCTCCGCCTGACGGCGTCGGGCTTCTAACACTCTCGTTAGTAATTCCGTACTTACCTCCCTTGATGCACAATGTACTAATATTACATTTATTATTTGCACGTTGTTGTTCACCAAAAGGACAGAACAAGTAATGCATGACAAAATATCTTTATTAGTAAGCACATCATTAGGCGTAGGACTTTTCATAGCATATCGTGGTTCTAAAATCCTTGGAGCCGCTATGTGAAAATTTTTCGAAGTCAAAGTCAAAGTATAATTGTAATATTCTATTCACTTTCTATAATGACTATAATGATTTATACCTACTGTCACATCGTTACTGAGTTAATTTTAATCGAACATAATTATTTTTAAAAATCGAACTTGATTTCATAAAAAGTGCATACGAATTTACTTATATCAGAAACCATAAAAAAACTAGACAATTGGGTTCAAGACAAACTAGAAAAAGCCTCCAAGATCGGAAATAGCGATGAAAATGGCGAAAGTATCATGTTGTTTTTCTCGAAAGTTTCGAATCTTTCGTATAAATTACATGTAACTTCCGAACACTCAGCCGCATCAGTCGTGAGCTACGAACGTTTAAAAAAAAGTGTTTTTTTTTCGAGAATTTTTGGAGATTCCATCTTTAACAGGAAGCTATCCACCTTTTTCTCCTTACTTTAGAGTTGAAATGAGATACTAGTCCGATCATAAGCCAAGAAGATTTTTCGATTAGGTGTCTTGGAAAAGTTTGACTTTACGTTTACTCCTAAGCTATTCGGCTGAGCGGTATCAAGTAAATTTATATTGAATGCTTGTTTTTTTTATCACGTACATCACACATCTGCAGGTCAAAGTTAGTGAGAATAATTTTAGTTTTTTTTGTGACATGCTTTCAACTTACCAAAAAATAGTCCGATCTTACCCGGGTGTACCTTATACGTAGTATAAACAGTATAGTGAAATAGGTATATAAGTTTACAGTGCATTTTATAATAGTAGTGGTTTACGTGTAAAATACTTTTTTTTGCATTATTTTATTGAATTATGATACTCCGAATGTATTGGCTCTAGAACAAACACGTGACTTTTCATTTTGCTCAGACTAAATCTCAATATCAGTTGACTAAACAGTTTGTAATTATGATAAAATACTTATAAATAGGAATCATTAATCTATGCTTTATGTGATATATACGTGAAGTGAAGTCTATTTACTTCAAAGGTAACGTCAGTTTTGTTTCTTGTTCGGAAGTTACATGTAATCTATACGAAAGATTCGAAACATTCGAGAAAAACAACATGATACTTTCGCTATTTAAGACTTTTTCTAGTTTGTTTTGAACACTAATTGTCTAGTTTTTTATGGTTTCTGTTGTGATATAAGTAGGTAACTAATTTAGTATGTAATTTTTATGAAATCAAGTACGTTTTTAAAAATTAATTACGTTCGATTAAAATTAATTCAGTAACGATGTGACAGTATGTATAAATCATTATATTTAATATTACAATATACTTTGACTTTGACTTCGAAAATTTTACACATAGCGGCTCCAAGGATTTTAGAACCACGATATGCTATGAAAAGTCCTAAGCCTACACATCATACATAATCAACCTATCTCAGACCACTGCTATTAACTATGCGTTTAGTCGCATTAGGAGGTAAATACCCATAATCGCAACGCTGGGCAAGCGGATTGGCAATCATAGTAATGTGTGCACTATGGTGACGCAGCTGCGCATCATCATTCTTCTATCAAATAATGGTCAGTGAAATTTCATTCCCTTAGTCGACTTTTACGATACCCGCGGGAAGAGTTGGGGTGGTGACAAATGTATTCTTACTGCCGTCACCACACGGCAATTAATCCATATTTAAAGTTGCTGCCTCTACCTAATAAATTGTCAATGTTTTTCTCAATAATTCAATCATGTGTGTGCGTATCGGCGTGTTTGATGATTTCCCCCTGGAAGGTGGTGAGGCGAGCTCGGCAGCCGGCGCTGGATCTCTTGCTGCAGACCCACGAGGTCTTCTCCCCGGTGCGGGCTTCCACGAAGAACCTGAACAGGCCCATCTGGAGCACGGGGTTCCCGTTACGCGATCTGCTGAAGGTAACTGTGGAGATAGATCAGAAGTTGCGATACTGTAACTAATATTATTAAATACATTTAATAGGTGATCAATTTTTATAACACTCTTATTTGCGTCACTAAATATATCCTCAAAATCAATCAATGATCTCATTGTTATGAAAATAACATTGTTTATATTTCTCACGTTTGTTTTGACACAAAAGGTCCCTATTGATACTTACCGTATGAATTTAGTACCAAAATAAACCATAATTGAGTAAAATTGAAACCCATCAAAACGAATACTTTTAATAAATATCTTAACAATTCATTGTGAGCAACACATAAACAGTCATATGATCACTTTTTTGCGAATATTATCTTACTATGTGTCAAGTTCAAGTCAGAATTCAATTGACGACTCAATGAGGGTTGGACTTTAAATATAAGTTAACCCTCTAATGCATATGAAGCCAAATATGGCCACTTTGGTTTTGGACTCTATTGACTGCTGTTCAAATTTGAAATGCATTTTTGCCTGTCTTATGCATTAGAGGGTTAATGATTATGGGCCACATTAAGTCCAATAACCGTGTTTTCGATGGTCGTGAGCATCGCCTTGCACTGCTTGTTCTTCACGGTACACGACCACTTGCACTTGTCCCTTCCGGTGTATTTGCTTATTAAATTATATCTGTACTTTCCCAAAATGATCACGGGGCGACCAAAGCGTGATTTTGTAAAGATTGCCTCTGGAAAGAAAATAATAAGGAAATGCAGACAGTGCGTTGCGTGGATGTACACTTGTACAGAGCGTTCCAAAATTACGAGACATGAAGGGAATGTACCTTAAATATCATGTTATTTTTTAAAATTTGTAATTTTGCATTCACAGCATTTCTAAAAATGACTTGCCTCGTCTGGTAATCGAACCCATTCAAATATGACAAAATAAAAACCTCCTGTTTTTATGATGCCAATCACCTAAATAAATAATTCTTCTCAAGTAACATATGTAGTATCTCAGAAGAAAGGAATAGGGTAAAATGATTAAAATTAATGTTCATATCTCGAAATACAAAAATGACGAATGTGGGTTACTCGCTATTAAAAAGTCCCTTTTTACCAAAACAGTCTATCAACAATTTTTAGAGTACTTTGCCTCCATGTCACATAGTCTTGGGACACCCAGTATAAGAAATAGGAGCGTGTAAAACTTATTTATGAAAAAAAAAAGAAAATGGCAAACGTAAACTTTACTGCCAACAAATGATGAGATTGGAAAAAAAGTCTTCATAAGTTACGTATATTTCATTTATCAATCAATACTAGTTAAACTATAGCTATTTCAAAATCAATATACATAAAACAACATGCCTTATTTCAAACGTTACTCTTGTGAACATCAGTCATTGATAGCTTGAAGTATTGCTAAGACAGTTACCCTCGAAATTTCCTGAGTAAAACGTAAAGATTAAATGACCAAACTCGACCAAAATTATCACTATAATGATGGGTAATTATATTAATTTACCACTTCGTGCGTTTTTTTATAAGTAACATACACAATAGACTTTGGAAAAACAGCGCCAACGCCTGAATGTCCACAGAATGATAAGATTATTTTGTACTTTGACTTCCTAGGACAAGCGCTGTGGAAAATGTACCATTTCTCCGCCAAAATGGCCAATAATAGAAACTAGCACATGGTACTCGTTAGAACCCCAAATAATCACCCTTATAAAGATATACCCCCTTATTCATAAACGTCTGCTAACTTAACAAGCCGCTAATAATTGTTGGTCCCTTTTGCTTTTATGGACACATTGTTAAGACCGAAAGGGACAAACAATTATTAGCGGCTTGTTAAGTTAGCAAACGTTTATGAATAAGAGGGATAGAGACTACGACTACCCTGACCTAGAATGCATTACACCACCGCATTACTATTTAGTGAGTATGTTGATTGGACACGCCCACGATGACGTTGTCAATGGTAGTAATGGACACCTTGCAGTTGCGTGTGTTCCGCCCGGTGCAGAACCACTTGCCCTTAGACTTCCCGGAGCAGGAGTTGTGGAGATTGAACCGGTATCTCCCTAAGACTATCACAGGTCTTCCGAATTTGGATGTTGTGAAGATACAAGGTTCTGTGAAATAAGAAGAGCATATTTTCTTATAAACAAAGCTATGTTTCTCGTTCAAAATATACCAGGTGCGGTTTCAAAATGAACGGAATATATCAGCAT
>JALPQI010020032.1:0-20939 GCA_025490895.1 Thaumatotibia leucotreta
AGCAAACGTATCTATTGAGCGTGTCAAATGAACTCAGTGAAATCTACTGAGTTATCCGTCTTTAATCGCAGCTTGCAGCTTTCGGGCGTCAAATTTTGTAAGTTGAAGTGAACAAAAACATTAATAATGCCTCCTTAAGTAATATTAATTGCAACAACACAAAAAAATATGAATACTCAAAGGCCTGAGACATATTTAAAATCATAGGCAAGTAACAACTTCAGTACAAAATCTGACACGCTCGGCCGCCATACAAATGAATGAACTTGTTTATTTTATCCAAATCTATCTAGACCAGATTTTGGAGGAACTGGACTTATCAGTCAGTGCTGCTCTTCATCAAGCAAGCGTAACCGATGAAGAGAACTGGTTGACGGAATCAGGAGTCACGATCCTCAGCAGTGATGAAACGATTGAAGAGAGTGAAATAACTATAGTAATATGTATAGTTGTACAAAAAGTAATTTCTTAACAAAGTCGCGTTGCGTGTTTCCGAGCAATATTTTGCTACTTTTATTTCCAACATGCAGCTAGCACTATTACCGCGCTATCATTGTGTCTGCCATCTTTATGCATTGCGAATCTTTTACAACTTAGTTTCGCATCGCATGTCTT
This sequence comes from Thaumatotibia leucotreta, assembly GCA_025490895.1. Classification (NCBI taxonomy): domain Eukaryota; kingdom Metazoa; phylum Arthropoda; class Insecta; order Lepidoptera; family Tortricidae; genus Thaumatotibia; species Thaumatotibia leucotreta. The sequence goes on from JALPQI010020032.1 coordinate 616, forward strand.
ACGCTTCTGTTTCATGTTAACATTGTTTATTTATACTAACAGCACTGCTTTTAGAAGGTACCTAGAAAAGTGGTAGCGGCTTAAGGTGGATTTAGACCAAATGAGCGAATGCTCATATTGCTCATTCTATCCCCCACTTTACGAAATCAACGATTTTCGACGAATCACGTTTTGTGTAACAAACGAATTTCGTACAGTGGGGGATAGAATGAGCATTCGCTCGTTTGGTCTAAATCCACCTTTATAAATTAACGCTAAAGCACTCGGTTTTTATGTGCGTCATATGCATGTTCTATGTAAAAAAAAATTGCTGTGTGGTGACGGCAGTAAGAATACATTTTTCCACACCCCAACTCTTCCCATGGATGTCAAAAAGTCGGCCAAGGGATTTAAATGTCACTGATCGTTTATGTATCACCATCATCATCAGCCTATAATCGGTCCACTGCTGGACAAAGGCTTCTCGTATGACCATAATCGCCACGCTGGGCAAGCGGATTGGCGGTCGCAGTAGTGTGTCCAGTTCACTAATAATAATGCTGCTGCCCATCATCAATCTTCAATAAATAAATGGTCAGTGACGGTATCCTGTCGTTTGACCAAAAATTGTTTAACAAATTTACACTTGGCAACCAACTACTGGCAAAATTATATTTCGGCAAATCCTTTTTTCTACAAAAACATCTTTGACAATTTAATATCTTAGCCAAATAATTAACAAATAAAATATCATTTTATAAGAGGTATTTTTGGCAAAAGAATATTTAACAACAAAGTAAACTAATAAATTTACCATTAGCCTAAAAATGTTTGCTAAAATGGGTTGGAGTATAGCAAAGTGGGTTTTTTTGTTGCAACCCAGTAAATTTTTCCCCAAAATCAAAAATGGCCGAGATATTCGTCATCAAATTAAAAAAAAAAATTAACATAACATTCATCGTAATCTTGACCAAAATCTGCAGTGAGCGAGCGAAGCGAGCGAACAAAACCTTCCGGGGCAGATCCGACTCGGATAGGTTAGGTTAGTGCTCCCGCCTTAGTCTTCGAGGTTATTTTTTTTTTATTGTAACCCAGAAAACTTTTCCCCAAAATCGAAAATGGTCGAGATAGGTATTCGGTGAATGTACAAATATGTTAAACGTAGTTTTAGGTGACATGTAAAATATACAATTGATTTATTTATTAATTTATACATTGTTCTAATGTATTAATTGCTTAATGATTATTTGTCAATTGAGTTTTTGTAAAATGATACATTTGCGGAATAACATTTTTGCCACTTACTACATTGGTGAAACGTTTGTTGTAAAATAAATATTTGCTAACATTGTTTTGGTTAAACATTAGTGAACCGGTCAGTGACACTTCGAATCCATTGGTCGACTCTTACGACACCACGGGAAAAGTTGGGGTGGTGACAAATAAATTCTTAATGCCGTCACGACACGGCACCATTAACGATAAGCGAGCCATAACCATAAGCGATATTTATTTATAGTAGATTGATGATGGGCATGTGTCCACTATGATGGCAGCGTCATCATAGTGGACACATTATACTGCGATAGCCAATCCGCTTGCACAGCATGGCAATTATGGGCACCCCCTTATGCGTCCATACGGCTAAGGAGAGGCCCTTGTCCAGCACTGGACTCATATAGGTTATTGATGAATCAATATGAATGATGTGTCAATGTGACAGCGCTCAAATTTGATTTGACATGTTGAACCCTGTACCTAATACTGGAGTGCATAATGTGCTTTATTTTCAGGTATGATCAAATTTTACGGTTTCAGTTTTCTCGTTGAAAGATTGTGAAGAATTTTTCATTTCAAGTTCTAGAGGTGCACCGATGTTTGCTCTTTTCTTAATAGAGTTCACTTCACAGGTATGTTTAGAAATTGAGAAAGTTCTTTTAGAAAATAAATACAAGTCAGTTTATGTGTAGCTTCCACACAAATACAATGTATCTATACCATTTGAGAATAGAATAAAAAATGTAAACAAACCTAAAAACTTGCCATCATCATCATTAGCCTAGGATAGTCCACTGCTGGACGTAGGCCTCTCCTATTAACTATGCGTATACACTCATTAGGAGGTAAATACCCATAATCGCCACGCTGGGCAAGCGGATTGGCGATCGCAGTAATGTGTCCACTATGATGACGCTGCTGCCCATCATCAATCTTTTATCAAATAATGGTCAGTGACACTTTAATCCCTTAGTCAACTCTTACGACACCCGCAGGAGGAGTTGGGGTAGCGACAAATGTCTTCTTATTGCCGTCACCACACGGTTTAAAAACTTGCATTATTTCATAATCACTGGTTTTATTACGAACTTAAAACCTTAAACCTCAAAGTTCACATACATTTTCTAGTTAAAATTATTGATTTATTGGTAACGTATTAACGTAAAAATGTATCTCCGAGCTTGTTTCACGATTATGACACGTGTTATATGGTTACGACACAGCCTATGACATGGCCTAGATCTTCTATTTGTAATAGTTTTAAGAAAAATGTACCTAGATATTAAATATATTATGTTAATCCCTAAGTTTTCATTGTTCGTTTTATGCCATGTAAATTGTGGGTGAGATTAAAGTTTTTATCTATCTATCTGTTTATATGTCATCCTATATAAGGAAAGCTAATGTCGTATAGCATTGTATAAGTATAATATTCCCATAGTAGAACACGCACTAAATATCGATAGTTTTTATGTAATTAACAGTTAATAATTATTAAATTAACCATAACAAATTATAAATATTAGATGTCATATACCAAAGAAAAACGACCAAGATCACCTAATGTCCGAGGTGGGGATCGAACCCACGTACTCAGCTTTCGCGGCTGATGCCTGTACCCCTAGGCCACTCGGTCTTAGCAACCACCGGTCAAATTTCTCGGGTATATTCAATCCCTTACAAGGCTAGGCGCCTTTGACCTTTCTCTAAGGGCAAGCAATACATGCCTGCACCCTATTAGGAGGATTATATTATAAGACCGAATGGCCGAGGGGTACAGGCATCAGCCGCGAAAGCAGAACAACTTTCACTATGGAGACAACCAAATCGCGAGAAAAATCTCCTAATTATGAGTTATTTGATATTTCACTATCAATTAAGTCATCATCGTCATTTGCCGTGTGGAGACGGCAGTAAGAATACATTTGTCATCACCGCGATTCCTCCTGCGGGTGTTGTAAGAATCGACTAAGGGATTGAAGTGTCACTTCACTGACCATAATTTGATAAAAGATAGATGATGGGCAGCAGCGTCATCAGTCATCATAGTGATACTGCGATCGCCAATCCGCTTGCCCAGTGTGGCGATTATAGGCATTTACCTCCTAATACGTCTATACGCATAGTTAATAGGAGAGGCCTACGTACTGCACTGCACTACGCAGATTTTTTTCGTGATTTCTTGGTTGTCTCCATAGTGAAAGTTACTCAGCGAGACCGTGGTCCTTAGAATCTTACTCAGTCTTGCTACACGATCCAGATGTCACCCTGTATAACACACTTGAGAGCCAATAAGGAAGCACGTTACCCATCTTTAAAGTCCGCGTAACGGTACATACCAGATATACACTAATACGTAGGTATACCTTGTTGAAACCTGAAAGAACCGAAACTGAACTCTGTTTGAGGAAACGTTATCGAACACCGTCGGGGTGATTGTGTTTACTTAGGTTACTTCGACCCGACGCTTTCTGGGAATTTGGACCGACTGTACTATAAAAAGTAGACAGTTTTATTTCATCCGTTCGGTTAGCTTGCCCAGCGTTGAAAATTTCCGGATTAAATCCCGAATCTTTCCAAAAAGCTCGTTTTTTTCCGGATTTTTTCGAAAAAATCAGTGAAAGTTTCCACTATAATTTTCAACTGTAAACCAATGCGAATTAGATTTCATTTTCACTTTTACCAGGATAACGCGATGTTTTCGAAGAAAAATCAATTGAAATAGATGGCAAGGAGTGACAGTGACATTGATTATTTCTGTAAAAACCCGAAAAAGACAAAAAATAACAAAATGTTCAAATATTCCCAAAAAAAAAACATTTGATTTTTTCCGACATTTTCAACGCTTGCCATGAGTTGGCGCCGTGTTGTTAACGCTTAGCTTCATGAGCTTGTTCCTCCACCCCATTTTACAATCAAACTTTTAGACGCACGGCAGGGTCGATCCTTACTTGGTAGATATTCCATTAATTTTCACAAAGTAGTTCGCATGTTGTTTTCTTATGCGTACTGCCAAGGAGTGGACCCTGCCGGCGTTTATATTTCCGATATCATATAACCCGTCAACCTTCAAGTCAAGGGTGAATAGGCACCTTCTGGGCAAACTCACTCCATCGTACGTAGGTCGCGTCTCTGCCCTTGGCTAGTCTGTGGCCATGAATTAGCCCATTGCGATGGCCCTTGTAGCCAAAGCTTTATAAAAAAAAGCCCATTTTCAAATAAATAAAAAAAACGCGGCTTTTCTTTCGATCCATTCTATAGCCGTACCATAACTTTACTAGTATCGGTAACATTAGGTTTTACTCGATATATAAAGCAGGCCATCGAGAAAAGGTGCATTCAGACCAAATGAGCATTCGCTATTCTAACCCCTTAAGGTGCATTCAGACCAAGCGAACATTCGCTATTCTAATTATTATTCGAAATTCGATCGTTACGCAAAACGTCATTGGTTGATTTCGTAGAGCGGGGGATAGAACAGCGAATGCTCTCTTTTGGTCTGAACGCACCTTTACTCTACGAAATTCGATCGTTACACAAAACGTGATTCGGTGATTTCGTAAAGTGGGGGATAGAATAGCGAATGCTCGTTTGGTCTGAATGCACCTTAATATGTCATTGCGAACGCGATAGAATGTATTAATTACTTAACGCATTTTTGACATGGAGTCATGGTACGACTACTGATCGTATTTAGTGTATTGGTGCGAGTGAGCCGGATAGAAAGTCAACTATTTATGCTCTATATTTTTGCTTGAGCTGATCTGACTATTCTATTCGAAATTATTATAGAACAAGTAAATGTAAATGCTTTTGTAAAAAAAAATTACCTTGACAATTGACACTTAAACTTTTTTTTCTCTTCTTAGTCGTGCACTCTTGACAGAGTGGTCGTGGTCATGTCAAAGTCGATTTTTGCGCCACAGCAGCTCTCGTGATCCGTCGCCATGTGGCTCTATCTTTGGTGGAGTGGGAGCAGTCGTTGATGGTATTTTCTGTGATGGACTTAATGAGGTCCGTCCATCGTGTTGGGGAGCGGCACGAGATCTTTTGCCCTCGACTTTTCCTTGCACCACCAAACGTTCCATGGAGTTCTCGTTACGGGTTATGTGTCCAAAGAATTTGAGGATTCGCAGTTGAACAGCCGATGATAATCTCTCTTTGATTTTTAACTCTTTCAGAATCGAAACGTTGGTACGGTGTGCAGTCCACGGGATTCTGAGCATGCGTCTCCAACACCACATTTCCAGCGCGTCAATCTTGCGACGGTCTTGCATCCTCAGCGTCCACGTCTCAGCTCCGTATAGGAAGATTGGAAAGACTAGGCATCTCATCAGCCGAATCTTTGTGCTTCTGGTTATTTTGCGGTCCTTCCAAATCTTTGTGAGCTTTTGAACTGAGGATCTAGTCACGGCGCAACGTCTCCGAATCTCATCTTCGCAACCACCGGCGTTGGTGATCGTAGAGCCCAGGTATATATAGCTGTTGACGACTTCGCATCCTGCTATATTTTGGACGTCTGGTTGGTTGTTTCTGGCGCGGTCTACGATCAACATTTTGGTTTTGTCGCGATTGATTGCCAGACCAAAATCAAGCGCTGTGGTCTCTAGGAGTCGAAGTAGGGACTGTCATCCAATGTTGTCTCTTTTTAGGTCCGTGACCAGGCTGCGATTCACGCGCAGCATCTTTTATTAACTGTACGGTGGATTTCCAAAGGTGGTCGATATTTCCTTCGCTGCTACAGTTTTCGTGCCAGTGATGCTCTTTCTCTTGAATCGAATGAATAAACGAGTCCTTATCAAGTATTTCAAGACGTTTTACCATTTTCTTGCATATGGGTTTGCGCAATCTAATTCTCATGTTACATATGAGTAGCTGGTGGTCGGACATAATATCGGCTCCCGGTAGTGTGTGTGCGTTGGTTACTGAGCTTCTCCATCTTGTTCTGATCAGTATATAGTCGATCTGGTTGCGGTATTGTCCGTTTGGAGAGGTCCAAGTATAAAGTCTTCGTGGGTGGTGTTTGAAGACCGTATTCATAATCGTAAAGTTGTTATCTGCGGCGAACTGGACAAGGCGCTCTCCTCTATTGTTCCTGCAGCCCAGCCCGTACTGACCTACGATATGTCCTAGATCGACATCTAGAGCGGTTGTTCCCACCTTCGCGTTAAAATCACCAATAACCATCAGTATCTCTCTCTTTGGGATGTTTCCGATACACACTTCAAGTTGGCTATAAAAGTCCTCGATCTCTTCTTCGGTAGCGGCACTTGTAGGGGCGTATACCTGGATGATATTCAATGCGCATGGTGAAGCACTGAGTTTCATAGTAATGATCGTTGACAGGGTTGTAACCCAGGACAGATCCCGTCCAGGACTTGGGTATTGCAATAGCCACTCCGGCAAAACTAGATGACTGGTTTCCTGAGAAAAAGATAGTGTGTTTCTCCAGGTTTCTGTGTCCACTGTCTTTCCAATGTGTTTCGCTTAGCCCAGTTATCACAGTGTTGCATCGCTCTAGTTCTTGATCCAGTACATGGAGCTTGCCGTCGTCGTTGAGGCCTCTAACATTCCATGTTCCGATGCGCATGCCATGGCGTAGTTGGAGTTTGTCTCTTCCAGTAGCATAGTTTCCATGGGGCGTCTGGTCGCCTGCGACCCCATGGCCGGTAACCAATTTCACACCCTGGTTCCCGGACAACACAGAGCGCCGGTCGCTACGCGGATCACATGGCATACCTGTTTTCTTAAACGACTTTTTCATGACTCTCGTGGGATATTAGTGCAGTGGTTTCCCGTTGCCTTCTGCACCATTACTTTTAGGGGGTATTTGGTCCCCAAGGTTTATGACGCCTCTACGGTACAGGTTGCCCTGCCGGGTGTATGGTTATACCGCCATCGCTCGGTCGCCAGAGCCCCGTTGGTTCTCTAGCAGGGAGCACCACGGCAACAAGTTCGTCGCCGCCGCCATCCGGCGCGTGCAGGTGGGGTTGACAATAGGGCCGGTGTAGGTGTTATTCCGATCTCCCCTTACTCCCCACATAAAACCACATAAACTTTTTTTTATAATTCATTAATTTCATTATGTTAGTTGAGGACTAACATATTTAGGGTCTGTTCAGTGTTCAGCCGTTAAAAACAAATTTCGCTTCGGTAACTTAAAAAAAAACAATTGTAGTAGCCATTTCGTAGTAAACACGCTTTTATTTGTAAAATTATTTTTCGTTGCTGTATATTGTGATTTTTTGTATGATACGAATAAAGTTATTTCTATTCATATTTATTTCTAGGGGAGCTGGGGGCTAGTTGTAGCAGGGGTAAGAAGTAACACTCAATTTTTACCTACTTAACGAACATTTCATTACACAAATTTTGACTTTATACAATCCTTATAAGATAATCTATTACCCGGGCACCGCCAGTGACCCGTCGGACGACACAGAGGGAGATCGTGAGCACGCGCTCCGATTCCGCCAGGTATTGGAAAAAAAATCTTTCGTAAATTTTTGTTTCTTGGCAATGTTTGAAAAGATTATTATTTGCGTCTTTACAAAAATGTTAGATAAATTATTACAGATTAATTTTATAAACCGTGTTTTGCTTGAAGCTGTGTAGTTTTTTCGTAAACGTAGTTTCTGTTATAAAATACACCATGGGACAAGTTGTAACACAATTGTGGGGCTAGTAGTAACATGTTACAACTTACAAAAAGAAGAAAAAATATCTGCATATTTATTGACCTGTGCGGACATCTATTTTGGACTGCTGCCATCGGAGGTCAGAAAGTTGGCATATCAATGTGCTGTTACAATTTCTGCAAAAAATATACCACTTAAACCAACCTAATACTTAAGTTCAAATAATAAAGAAATATGCAAAGCATATAATATAAAACTAATTTCCAGAAGTCTGGTCATTACTAATAAAATTATAAAATGTCAGTGAGATTAAGTAAGACTGGCTTATTAGCCATTAGGCAACGTAGGAATACATATGGGGAGTATATGTACATAGTTATGTAGATTATAATTACTGATATCCAAAAGTCTGACTATTACTATTGTGAATCTAAATAATCTGCGAGATTTAAACTGCCATATTATTCATAAGATTAGATAAAAATAAGATGTGAATATAATAAAAGAACGAAAATAATTATATTGATTAGTTTTCTAAAATTGGGAGTACAATTATGTTTTGTTCAAAGTTTATCTTAGTATTGTTATCTATTTTAAGTGTAATAATTCTGTAAAACACCAATAAATACTTAAAACAATAGCAAATCAAATAATTATTTTATTGTTACTAAGTACCCCATTACTGTTACAAAAAGCCCCAAACACGGGGTAAGTTGTAACAGTCGATAATTTTTTTTTAAATGACCGTTGATTAAATATTTACATAGATTTTTCCCATATTAATTACTGAAAAGCTAGATAGATAGCTATTCTCTCAAGATATTCTTTTACATTCGAAATTGTTTGTATAGTCTCGGTTTTATACGCTTTTTTCCTAAAATTGTTACAATAAGCCCCCTGCTCCCCTATAATAAGAAACAAGAAATAAGTAAAAGAGCTGTATTTCCTTGATATTTATAACGACGGCTACCGGATAAAAATAGTATAATTTTGACTTTATGCATGTACTTATCTAATATACAGTCGTGGCCAGATAATTAGGAACAAGATTTTTTTTCTCATACAACTGCCTGCAAACAGGGCTTTGCAAAATTTATAATATTTTAAAAAATATTTGACCATTTTTCTTTATTAATATCAGAACTTATTCATGATTAAATAAGGTATAGTGGGACGTATTGCAAAGTTCTAAAAAATACCTAACTTGAAAAATATGGATGACGCCATAGACACTTCAACTTAATTAGGAACGATTTCATACATTTTGTTCTTAATTAGGTTGAAGTGTTTATGGGGTCATCCATATTTTTCAAGTTAGGTATTTTATGGAACTTTGCAATACGTTCCAGTATACCTTATTTAATCATAGATAACTTCTGATATTAATAAAGAAAAATGGTCAATTATTTCTTAAATTATTATCAAATTTGCAAACCCCTGTTTGCAGGCAGTTGTATGGGAAAAAAAATCTTGTTCCTAATTATCTGGCCACGACTGTACATACGTACAAAACACGAATGAAAATCAAACCCTATTTTGTAATCCAGTTTATCTACAGAAATTCCATTTCACAAATGAATTTAAAAGTAAATCGGCTCTCAGTCGTACAGATATTTAATTAAGTGAGTAGTTTCATTTATCTCATATAAAGTACGTAAGTACGTAAAAGTTTATAGGCTTATAAGATTTAATCAAAAGAGATTTAATATAAAGAAAGCTTGCAAGAAAACAGGGTCGTAATGCAAAAGGGTCCTCAAAAGAAAGTCAAAATGAAATCAGTTTAATGCGTCTTCCAGAGATTTATAATTGTCCTAAAAAATCGGCCCTTTCCTTAATGCAGTGAGGGCGGTGAATAATTACGTAGCAATTTTTCCCTTTCTAATTGCTGACTTGAAATTACCTGACATTCCGTATAAATGGCGCCTAGCGTCGACGGGTAATAAAAATTGGCCAAGCGCGAGGCACATTCGCGAGCAAAAGTTTTCGTAGGTACTCATTTACTTTTAAAATGAATACAGCCGTAGTCTCGTTAACTGACAATAGCATCATCATCATCATATCAGCCGAAAGATGTCCACTGCTGAACATCAGCCTATGATGGACGTAGGCCTCTCCTAACTATGCGTATAGACGCATTAGGAGGTAAATGCCCATAATCGTCACGCGGCAAGCGGATTGACGATCGCAGTAATGTGTCCACTATGATAACGCTGCTGCCCATCATCAATATTTTATCAAATAATGGTCAGTGGCACTTCCATCCCTTAGTCGACTCTTACGACACCCGCAGGAGGAGTTGGGGCGATGACAAATGTATTCTTACTGCCGTCATCACACGGCCTACTGCTGAACATACACCTCCACCAAAGATTGCCACAATGACCGGTCCTGCGCTGCCCGCATCCACGAACTGCGACCTTCACAGTAAACTCTGTGTGAAGCCTACCCACGCTGCTCCTGCCAGTATTTGGCCGCCACTCGAGAACCTGGGTGCTTAGACAAGTTGCCAATCGCTAACGCTTAATCGTCAATCGTAAACGAAAGGCAGCTAACTGTCTTTGTCGCACTAATATACAAGAGTGGCAGAGACGGAAAACTACAATACGCTACCAAGCGCTAGCGATTGGCAACTTGGCTAAGCATCCTGACAATAGAAAAAAGCGGTAAATATTTAATTATTGAAAAGAACTTACTCGCTCTAATCGGACGCGAGTCGGAGTGAGCTATAAGTAATACACAATTCGAATCGACACTTTGAACGTTTGAACGGGTTTTCGTCCGTACCAAGTGCTGTAGCCGAACCATGAGCTGCCGCCACGTTATTAACGCGGACTTACTTTCATGAGCCGTGTGGTGGCGGCAGTAAGAATACATTTATCACCACCCAACTCCTCCTGCGGGTGTCGTAAGAATCGACTAAGGGATTGAAGTGTCACTGAACATTATTTGATAAAATATTGATGATGGGCAGCAACGTCATCATTGTGGACACACTACTGCGATCGCCAATCCGCTTGCTCAGCGTGGCGATTATGGGCATTTACCTCCTAATGCGTCTAAACGCATAGTTAATAGGAGAGGCCTACGTTCAGCAGTGAACTATCATAGGCTGATGATGATGATGACTTTCTATCTATCCCGCGGAACAACTTTTAGTATGGGATAAACGCCAAAATCGCAATTTTTTTATCTCATTCAAAATGTTGAGTTCACGTAACCAATTAATACGAAAAAGGACTTTTTTCGCGATTTTAACATGGTGACATTGCAGGTGCGACAATTGTTATAATACTATTTTTCCTATTGCCAGCGTCCATAGGCTACGGTTACCGCTTACCATTGGAGAGTCGTGTATTTGCTTGCCAGCAATATAAAATGTATTGCTAATTAATAATTTAGCAGCTACTTTTCTGCAGAGTAAAATTACAATTGTCTCCAGAATCACGACAATTGTAGCTAAAATCCGACAGGCCGAATCTTATCTCAAGAATCAACGAAAATCCTTCTGAACCTTGTAATATAACTAATTGTCACGATTTTCGGAAAATAAAAAGTGTCCATTTAAAACGTTTTTTTAAATAATTTAATGTTAGTAGCAAACAAGCACACGGACTATCCATTATTAAGCGGTAGCCGCACCCCACCGTTTCCAGTGACGTCACAACAAGATGTAACAGTGATATTTTAAAATTGTCGCACCTATTATCGTGAGGAAATAGGGGCCAGCTGATAGTAAGGACCCAGTGCACACTGGGAAGCGTCTAATTTCGCCCCGCCACGGGCCGGACGTCTCGTTCGCTTTTACCTCCATCCAGGTACAAATACACCCCGAATAGCTCTCGGAGATACCTCCAGGCACTTTATACTGAGACTGCATTAAAATGCGCACTTACAGTTTTAAGAACGCGAATCTTATTTCTGAAGTATTTTTATGATTTAGTATTCTTTTGTGGAAGAGCAAATCTGATTGGTGTTGCTCGGGGTTATTTTCTTAGAATTGTAGGAATCTTTACCTTTCATAATACCAAAGTGCATTTAGTCCAAACGAGCATTCGCTCATTATATCCCCCACTCTACGAAATCAACGAATTTTGACGAATCACGTTTTGTGTAACGAACGAATTTCGTAGAGTGTAAATGCACCTAATGTAATACTTTGAACACATTTATAATACAAGGTTTTTGTGGAACATATCACATAATGTTATTAAAGTTTTGATAATTACGTATTTGTATATAATACAAATGCGTAATTATCAAGTACAGTGAGACTTATATTATAAGTCTCACTGACCATTATTGATAGAAGATTGATGATGGGCAGTAGCGTCATTATAGTGCACACATTATTGCGATCGCCAATCCGCTTGTCCAGCGTGGCGATTATGGGCATTTACCTCGTAATGCGTTTATACGCATAGTTAATAGGAGAAGCCTACTTCTAGCAGTGGACTGAGATAGGCTGATGATGTATGTAATTATGTAATTTATATATTAACTAGCGACCCGCCCCGGCTTCGCACGGGTACTATACCTACATAAAAACCTTCCTCTTGAATTACTCTACCTATAAAAAAAATCTCATCAAAATCCGTTGCGTAGTTTTAAAGATTTAAGCGTACATTGGGACATAGGGACAGAAAAAGTGACTTTATTTTATACTATGTACCTAGTGAAGAAAACCAGCCAAGTGCGAGACGGACTCGCGCGCGAAGGGTTCCGTACCATTATCAATTTACTATTAAAAATACAATTAAATCAACCTACCTCAAAAACTATCAGAGATAATTTAATCAAATCAAAAATCGTTGATAGAGTTTATTAATGTGCATAACATATATTTTTTTTATAATTTTATATTGCGTAGTTTAAAAAATAAAGGGGGGGGGGGGGGGCACATCTTTCAGACTTTGAGAGTTGATATCTCGAAAACGATTTGCTTAAATATAAATGAGATTTATAAAACTTCATATAATTTTCAAAGACCTTTCTATTTATACCCCACACGCTTATATACAACTAAAAAAAATGTCTATCCCTCAGTTACATGTATGGAGGGCCCCCACCCCAATGGTTTTTTTTACAATTTAGTATCATAATCCTGTAGCGGTTCATACAACACATATCCTTACCAAATTTCGTTACTGGTGCATTTATAGTTTCCGAGTAAATCGGCTGTGACAGACGGACAGACGGACAGACGGACATGACGAATCTATAAGGGTTCCGTTTTTGCCATTTTGTCTACGGAACCCTAAAAAATACCAAGTTCGATTCGAATACATCCTCAACTTTCGCGACTGATGCCGGTGAAGGTGATACGGTTATGTGGTGCAAGCACGTACTCGTACTGCTTGCCCTTATTGTATCGTCAAAGGGAGCCTTTAGACCTTACCCGTATACGAGGTATTAAAATACTTATTCCTACAAATTGCTGCTAATATTAGAAATAAAAGTGTTGGCTACTCTGTTTTTCGTCTGTTACGCTTTTAGACTACCTGAAAACTTCATAGTTTCTCATCATAGAATTGACCGAAATAATTATAAAGTATCAAAGCGTTTTTGTCTCACTACATACAATTTTGTCTTTAGAAACCAAAAAAATGTAAACAAATCTAAAAACTTGCATTATTTCATAATCACGCACTTTCAGAACACAATCTTGGTTTTATCACCAACTTAAAACCTTAAACCTTGAGTTCAAATACGCTTTCAGTTAAAATTATTGATAATTATTAGTATTAACGTAAAAATTAACCTACGAACGTTTTTTGAACGATATGTGTCACAGAGCTATACGAGTAGAATGTCAGCCATATTTGTGTCAGTGCAAACGGAAAGGTTTTCACGCCTCATATGTGTTCTTCAATAAAGTCCATTTTATATACCGCACCAAGGTACCTTTCTGTTTTTTTTTCTTTAGTATAAGAGGCAAGCGAGCAGACGTATCGCCTGATGGTAAACGATCACCCCATGGACACCCATAACACTATCGGACAGGGATTAATCCGAACAATTCATCATTGTTTACACTTGACGAACTGACGAACAACAGTATAAATACTGATGTAGTTTGTGTCCTAGGGATGGATAGACATAGATATCTACTACACATAGTACAATTTCCATCTCAATCCCTCGAAAGCGCAAAAGCCGAATGGAAAGCGGAATATTAGACGGTTTATAAGGGGGTAAACCGGCAAAGGGCAAATATCAAACGTTATCGAGACGCAAAAATGTTTATTTACAACTCCATTACTATTTCGGGCGTCTGTTGTTCGACACAAACAATTAGACCAAATGGCCTGTCATAAAAACGTTGGCATTGTTTACGAAAAACAAGGAACAGTTGTCAGATCTCAGCAACCCGTCGATATAAATCAGTCGGTAATCTTGTTTGCCATCGTGGCTACGAAAATATTTTCAATGGATTGGACGTAACGTCTTTCATGGGATCTGCGCTTGCTTTGAGTTGCTAAAGGTTATTACGGTGAATTGGTTTTGTGCCATTATACTCGATTTATATTTAACGAATAAATGATACAAGTCTTAAGGTGCGTTTAAACCAAAAGAGCATTCGCTGTTCTAGCGCCCGTTCTACGAAATCAACCAATCACGTTTTGTGTACCGATCGAATTTCGTAGAGTGGGAGGTTAGAACAGCGAATGCTCTTTTAGTTTAACCGCACCTTTATGGTACCAATTAAATTATTTTATGAAATATTTGTTTTTAGGATTCCGTAGCCAAAATGGCAAAAACGGAACCCTTATAGATTCGTCATGTCCGTCTGTCCGTCTGTCACAGCCGATTTACCTACTCGGAAACTATAAATGCTACAGAATTGAAATTTGTTAAGGATATGTGTTGCGTAAACCGCTACTGAATTATGATATTATATTGTAAAAACTGAGGAATATATTTTTTTATCGATGTATATAAGCGTGTGGGGTATCAAAAGAAAGGTCTTTAAAAATATGAATATGACTTCTTATTTGCGACCGACGACGGGTCATGTACAAAACGTCAGGATAAACTTACCATAAGTTTACACGGTTAAGTCACGTTTATGGTTGAAATATCAGTGATCATTGTTTAAACTTTCCTTTCTTTCCTTTCCTTCCACGTCCTACCCCACGCTCCACCTTAGACGTTGGTGAACATCTTATTTATTATTCATAATTAAATTTAAAAGAACATAATTAAATGGTGAAATGAAAATATAACACATAATGTGGATGATTTTAATTGCATTTCAACCTTATGGTATGGAGTGCTGCTCTACTCACTCCAATTTCATAGAGTGTGAGCAAAACAGCAATAAAATCAGAGTTTTGTTCTTAAAGCCCACGGACTGTAGTTACTTATGCCTGTCACCCTAATAAATAACCTTACCAGCATTCGAAGCCAGGACCCCATCTTAGTAAGCTGATTTACTACCGGCTAGACTAAAGTGGCCGTGTCTATACACCTATAGATGTAGTAAAAATAAGGTCGACTGAGGCAAATACAAGTATGAAGCTAATTAAGTTAATTACAATTTATTTTAATGTATATTATTCAAAAGAAAATAAGAGCCATCTCGGGATTGCTACTTCATTTATGATTATTTGATTAAGATTTTTTTTTGTCCGAGACTCACATAAGGTGTTATCAAACTGCGATTAGAATGGGATTTTAAAGTACTGTTGACACGACAGTGTATAAGTCAATCTAGGATATATTCATAGTTAAATCAATATATTTGTAGTTTAAGTTCAGAGACTAACAGATAATAGATTAATTAATCACTTGCGAGATCCATAAACAACTCTTTTCTTGATAAATATTGTGTCATTTGTTGTGTCAATATATGTATTTGTAAAATGAGTAGGTAAAGTTTGTCTGCATTCACACCCTGTCAACCCTATATAATTGTTTTAATAGCCCATTGACGTATTGAAAAAGCCTCTATTATTTAGATAACTGTGTATCATCGTTGGACAGCGGCGACGCGTTAACGTTTTTAATATTCATGGAGGTTATTTTACCGCGGTTTGCTAGTTTACTGATAAATATCTACCTATAGTTGACAGGGACACTCTCGGTCATTTTCTGACTGGATAGAGCCTTTATTATTTCATTTTATCTGCTTTAACAAAGTTTCATACAAAGTTTGAATTAATCTTGCATTTTAAACGATTTCATCGATTAGTTTAAATAGCAAGATTAATCAATTAAATAAAAAATTTTGCTTAAATGCCTGTTGGTGACCAGCGTCCATATTTTCAGACTTACATTTTTTTACTCTTGGAAATACAGTCTTAAAAAGTAGATATGGCAGAGCATTCTTCTTTTCACATTAAATTTGTTTATTGTAGAGCAGAGATGGGCATTAATCGATTCTTTTTTTAATCGCCTAAACATTAATCGTCACAAATTAATCGCGATTAATTTAATTAAGATTAACTTAATCGTCGCAGAATTCGATACACGATTAATCAATCGTCATTTTAATCGACTAAATTACTTGATTAAGAATTCCTAAAACACAAAAAAAAAGTTGTGTTATCGTTCAACATCTTTTGACATCACTAAACTGACACCAACCAAAAACTGACCTATTATTTACCAAAAGTAACCGCATTATGAAATGATCGCAGAAAGTCCTAGGTATTGTTATACATCCCTTATCCCTGTCAGCGTAACAGTCTGTCTGAGTTTCTTACTGGTTCTTCTCAGGAATGGTGTAGGGTTAGAACCAGTAGTTGATTTTTTTTCTCTCTTGATAGTGTCAGACGTTTAGAAAATGCTTAGGTATTAATACAAAAAGCTTACTTGAATAAAGAATAATTTGACTTAACCCGAAATTAAGACTCATAAAAAAAACCTGATATTAATCGAAAAAAAAATCTAATTAATCAATCGATTATAAATTTAATCGCTCATATTTAATCGTGATTAAATTAGTTGAACAAGCTACGACTAAGATTGATTAATCGTGAAATTTAATCGTTAATCGATTACTTTTAGGTTAATCTTAATTGTTAATCGTTAGTCGATTACATTTTGCCCATCACTGTTCTTGAGTTTAATTACTAAACTACGTTTTGGACACTACTTCCAGCGTTTCAATTGCTGTGACAGCCGAGTTGGACAAAAAATCTCATTACTCCTTCAGATTACTTTTGTATGTGTACTTTGTAATCTATATTCCAAAGTACACATGCAAATGTAATTTACGTGCGTGAGAGTCACGGCAGTTAAAACGCTCGGAATAATGCCCTTATCTATTTAATCATTTCTAATTATACAAAACATTTCGAAATAGATTTCCTAACGACATTATTAGATTATAAATATTAGATGTCATACATATATCTACCAAAGAAAAACGACCAAGATCTCCTATGTCCGAGGTGGAGACCGAGTGGCCGAGGGGTACAGGCTTCAGCCGCGAAAGCTGAGTACGTGGGTTCGATCCCCACCTCGGATATAGGTGATCTTGGTCGTTTTTCTTTGGTATAGGTATGACATCTAATATTTATAATTTATATAGTAGGTATTAAGTAGTGTGACTACTGGAGAAAAATTAAAAGTACAAATCAAAATATTTAGTTAATAAATAATTTGATTTGTGTTTTCGCAATATGTTCGACATTATTAGAATTTAGGATTCATTATTGCTCCGACAGTATGAGACTTTTTAAACCACGATGATGGCAAACTGGCACTCGGCTTGCCTGATGGTACAGTCAAATGCAAAAATAAGTATCGAAAGAATCCGTTCATAAATATGTTACGACGTTCTTATTACACAGAATTAAAGTGCACTGGGACATATTTTTGAACGTTTTTGTATACCCCTTATTTTGTCTTCGACTGTACACTGCTACTCTTGTCTATAAACGCCTGCAAAGGGATTCACGTGTAATCAGTTACGCCTCAATCAGATTGAAAAAGATATTTGCTTTGAATTTCCAGTATTCTCGCTAGAACCATAATAACCATTAGTCGTACCATGAGTTGGAAAGTAAAGGATAGATTACGTTAGGTTTCACTCGCTACGTAATGCATTCTAGCGCGCTAGCCTGCTTTAGGCACTCACCGCGAGCTACTAAGCTATGAACTATTGGATATAAACATGAACAAAAGATACGCATTCCCGTGTAAATAAAAGAGACACGGCGATACTCGCCCAGCTATCAGCTATCACCACCGGGCGAGTATCGCCGTGTCTCGTTTCTTTACACAGGAGTGTGTATCTTTTGTTCGTGTTTATAGTTTGTAGGATATACTTGCAAAGTCATGGTACAGCCTACAGGATTACCGCGAACTGTAATTTTAAAGCATCCAGTACTCTCACTACAACAACATTGTAATTAGAGTGAAAGAGACGCTGTAAACATATAGTACATGCTCGCAGTAGGCCCCAGCTATCCAGTAACCGTAAACATTACAGGCGATACCACTATTACCATGCAAATGGGTATCGGCGTTGTTACACAGATCAGAATATAAAGCGTACATTATGTGCCTGTTATTGTTATATTTGGAGTTGAGTGGGAATTGGTGTGCTGGACCTTTGTGACTCTAGGATGAGTTTAATGAGAACTTTATTTGTGATATCTGTAAATATTACGGGAGTGACATAGCTTATTCGCTAAAACTCCAAAAAAAAAGAAAAAAAAAAAATCCTAACTAGTGCGGAAAAGTAAACTTTCTTCAGGTAAAATCTCTTTTTAAGGCACTTGTTATGAAAAAAGTCGTTCGATACACGTGTAAAAACTTCTTTTTAACTCGAGTGATTGTCGCCCTCGTTTCACTCGGGCTCCAACTTTCACCCACGACACCCCACTTGTATCGATATGTACTATATCAATCTCCGTAGCCTAGGTTGGTAGTGACCCTGCCTACGAAGTTTGAGGTTCCAGGTTCGAATGTAGGCGAGGGCATTATTTGGGTATTTGTTTGTTTGTTTCTTGGTCACGGCTGTCTATGTATTTAAGTATCTTAACATACATCATAAGCTTTAATTGAGCTTTCCATGGGACTAGGTCCATTTCTGTCCCAACTTGGGTCTCCCAAGATATTTTGTTTATTTGGGTTCATGCATGAGAGGTATAATAAAATCAAATCAATAACACTTTTGAAAAAAAGTCCTTTATACACACGTTTTTTAGTCATTTCAGCTAGTTGGTTCTTATTAAGACAAGTCTGACAAGCCCAAACTTGAGACAAATTTGTCGTAATTTTAAAATACCTTTTTATTGATACACGCTTATGTACATGGAAAAAAAGAACATTATGTGTGGAGAGCTCCAATCAAAAATTTAACTATTTTACTATTTTAGCATCATTTTGTAGCGGTTCATACAAAACACATTTCGTGACAGACGAACATGACGAATGTATTCCGGTTTCATGTCATTGAAAGACAGATTTTTATTTCGTGTCGTTTTTTAAAATTTTCCAAATTTTGACTTTTTCACATTTTTTCTACTCAGAATCACGAGCTCATTCGATCCTAATAGAAATAAAAAACTGTCCCAAAAAAAATATTCCATTGAGTTATTATTTTTCATACAGTTTCTTTCAGGCATTTACCTCCTAATGCATCTATACGCATAGTTAATAGGAGAGGCCTACGTCCAGCAGTGGACTATCATAGGCTGATGATGATGATGATGATGATACAGTTTCTTCGACCGTAACTCAGCGGAAGACAAAAAAATGTATGGAATTCTCGGGACACTTTTTTCTGCTAATGAGGACCGAAAGAGCTCGCGATTCTGAGTAGAAAAAATATGAAAATATCCAAATTTGGAAAATTTGATAAAACTACAACAAAATAAAAATCCACCCTGAAATGTCATTTTGGCTACGGCATCCTAATAAAAGCTCGAATTTCACACGTACCAGTATGGCTAAGAGGTGGAGCAAAGGTGGACTGATGACCTGGTGAAAATCGCAGGGGTCCGAGGGATGCAGTTGGCGCAAACCCATTGTTGTGGAAATCTTTGAGGCCTATGTTCAGTAGTGGACGTTTTTCGGCTGATACGATGATGATGCTGAAGCTGCGACCATATATAACATGGACGTTTAACGCCAGCTCTAAAATGCCCCCAAAAGCAATTGTTCAATTGTGCCAAGATGGGCAAACCTAGCGCTTTTCTTAACACCACGCATATTTCGGCGCAACATCTTTGGCATATATATGTTTATAGAATAAAGCCAATCAAAACTTTGATGGACAGTCAGCATCAGAAGTCACTATACACTCGAGGTGTCCAAAGAGAGGTTAACATTTAAACTTTCAAAAAGTTGTTGACTGTCATAATAGTACTTACTTGTGAGCGCTTAACAAGTCACAAATATCTTAACAGTCGATTTTCATTAATTTCTTAACATACAACACATCATTGATACCTCAGCTGTTAAAAAACCACTGGT
>JALPQI010020033.1:0-19660 GCA_025490895.1 Thaumatotibia leucotreta
ATTGTGCGAAAACTTTATAACTGAGAGCTGGGAGGATGACCAGATTATTCATTATTGTCTAACAAAGCTAGCAGGTGTAGCCCGCACATGGTATCCGGCTCTGCCCACTATGCTATTTCCTTGGTGTGAATGGAAACAGAAATTGATGAGTTCATTTCCAAATAGTGATGATTATGCTGAGCTACTGACTGAAATGCTGTCTAAAAGGATAAGATACAATGAGTCTAGAGTTATATTACTATGGAAAAAAATCAATATACTGCACTGATGTGAAATTACAGCGATATATTAAAAGGAGATATTGTATGGAAGTTGATAAGTTACCGTCTGAAGAGATATAAGAAATGACTTTGATTTAGTTATTGGACAAGCATGGGCAAACATAGCGAGAGAAGGGAATTTACCGATAAAGATGAGTAATCTGTTCATATCTTTATTATTTATTATTATTATTTATTTAATAAGCAGGCAGGCAGTTAGAAAACTGATGTAGCCTGTATCCAGTGATCATTGTGACATATCTACATTTAAACAATATTTTTCTGGTATTTGTAATGCCCAGCGTGGCGATTATGGGCATTTACCTCCTAATGCGTCTATACACATAGTTAATAGGAGAGGCCTACGTCCAGCAGTGGACTTACATAGGCTGATGATGATGATGATGATGATGATGATGATGGTGATGATGATGATGATGATGATGATGATTTTTAATGTGATAATTAGATAACTAATGTAATACAACAATTATTAAGAACTGATATTTATATAAAATTAAAAAGGTATGTAACTAACTATGGGTAGGCCCCCCACAAGCTGGACCGATGATCTGGTGAAGGTCGCAGGAGTCCGCTGGATGTGGGTGGCGCAGGACCGGTCATTGTGGCAATCTTTGGGGGAGGCCTATGTTCAGCAGTGGACGTCTTTCGGCTGATATGATGATGATGATGTAACTAAAGTTCTGGGAATAAGCTATAAGTACTATAAGTGTTCTTGTAATTTCAGATCTTGGCAGACTGTCCAGAGCAGGCCGTGAAGGCAGACTGTCTAGAGCAGGCCGTTGAGGCAGACTGTCTAGAGCAGGCCGTTGAGGCAGACTGTCTAGAGCAGGCCATGAGTGTTCAGGTAACTTCAGATCTTGGCAGACTGTCTAGAGCAGGCCGTTGAGGCAGACTGTCTAGAGCAGGCCATGAGTGTTCAGATAATTTTAGATGTTGGCAGACTGTCTAGAGCAGGCCGTTGAGGTAGACTGTCTAGAGCAGGCCATGAGTGTTCAGATAATTTTAGATGTTGGCAGACTGTCTAGAGCAGGCCGTTGAGGCAGACTGTCTAGAGCAGGCCATGAGTGTTCAGATAATTTTAGATGTTGGCAGACTGACTAGAGCAGGCCATGAGTGTTCAGATAATTTTAGATGTTGGCAGACTGTCTAGAGCAGGCCATGAGTGTTCAGATAATTTTAGATGTTGGCAGACTGTCTAGAGCAGGCCGTTGAGGCAGACTGTCTAGAGCAGGCCATGAGTGTTCAGATAATTTTAGATGTTGGCAGACTGACTAGAGCAGGCCGTTGGGGCAGACTGTCTAGAGCAGGCCATGAGTGTTCAGATAATTTTAGATGTTGGCAGACTGTCTAGAGCAGGCCATGAGTGTTCAGATAATTTTAGATGTTGGCAGACTGTCTAGAACAGGCCATGAGTGTTCAGATAATTTTAGATGTTGGCAGACTGTCTAGAGCAGGCCATGAGTGTTCAGATAATTTTAGATGTTGGCAGACTGTCTAGAGCAGGCCGTTGAGGCAGACTGTCTAGAGCAGGCCATGAGTGTTCAGATAATTTTAGATGTTGGCAGACTGTCTAGAACAGGCCATGAGTGTTCAGATAATTTTAGATGTTGGCAGACTGTCTAGAGCAGGCCATGAGTGTTCAGATAATTTTAGATGTTGGCAGACTGTCTAGAGCAGGCCATGAGTGTTCAGATAATTTTAGATGTTGGGAGACTGTCTAGAGCAGGCCATGAGTGTTCAGATAATTTTAGATGTTGGCAGACTGTCTAGAGCAGGCCGTTGAGGCAGACTGTCTAGAGCAGGCCATGAGTGTTCAGATAATTTTAGATGTTGGCAGACTGTCTAGAGCAGGCCGTTGAGGCAGATTGTCTAGAGCAGGCCATGAGTGTTCAGGTATTATCTCAGATCTTGGCAGACTGTCTAAAGCAGGCTGTGATTAATAAAACATTTAAAAAAATACATATGTATATATCAGATAAACATTATAAGTATTATAACAAAAAGTCATGATTATACACTCTTATTATTAAGTTTGCAGAAAGTTTCCAATGAGTGATATGACAAAATTGCAGAGATATTTTATAGCTTTTACTGTAGTTCAGTCTGATATTATAAATTATGATCTGTGAATAAATACTTAAGGTAAAAATAAAAACTTAATTAGAAATATTAAGTTAACTATTGTTAGTGACAATGATATTAATGATCTCAGGTTATAGCAAAGTGTGTACCACATGTTCTTTGTTAAAGTTTATTATATAAAAAAATTGAGTCTCAGACTAATCAATTGCATAAATCATTACTGTTTGTGTTGTTAATAAAAGTAAAATGTTACTCCTTATTCTCAAGAAGTCTTTGTGATACTGATAACTGACCAACCAAATTTAAAGTTACTTGTTGTTGATTGCTTGGAAATTTTAAGTGTACTAGTATAAGATTATCTATGTTAGGACGAATCCATTATATTATGATCTGTGAATAAATACTTAAGGTAAAAACAAAAACTTAATTAGAAATATTAAGTTAACTATTGTTAGTGACGATGATATTAATGATCTCAGGTTATAGCAAAGTGTGTACCACATGTTCTTTGTTAAAGTTTATTATAAAAAAAAAATTGAGTCTCAGACTAATCAATTGCATAAATCATTACTGTTTGTGTTGTTAATAAAAGTAAAATGTTACTCCTTATTCTCAAGAAGTCTGTGATAACTGACCAACCAAATTTAAAGTTACTTGTTGTTGATTGCTTGGAAATTTTAAGTGTACTAGTATAAGATTATCTATGTTAAAACGAATCCATTCTGGAATTCGTCATGCACTTTTGTATCTAACAGTAGGTACATGTAGTTAGTGAGAGGACTCACTAAATTATAATGGATGGCCGAGTTGTAAGAAACATCATACTTATATTATGTTTATGGCCTTATATTGATATCATAATGTATGCACTTAGCCTAAACTCTCTGGTTCTTGTCTGTGGTCATGATAACTTTTTAAAAAGTACTGTCAGATTCTGGTTTTGGAGGGAGTAAGATATAGGACTTTGGTTGACTTTGGTAGTAATTATACTCAAGATAATTTATGTTAATTGTTATTAAACAAGAAAACCAACACTTATTAGTTTGATTACTATACTAGGGAGTAGTAATTCGCGTCCTCCTAAGCTAAATTACGGTTTACTAATGTTTGGCAAATAATTTTTCCCAAAGTATCACATCGCAAACTATTTTTCCCAAATTTTCATTTGGCAACAAATTCAATTGTCAAAACTACTTATCGCAATTGTACAGTTAGCAAGCCTTTTTATTGGCAAGCGATTGTTTAGCAAAGAATTACTTGGTCATTTTTATTTTCCCAAAATATTTTTTGGCAAATGCATCGTTTGGCGTAACATACTAATCCCAAAATATTGTATGTCATACGATTTATACCGCATATACAATATTACATCGCAACCAATTTTTCGCATAAAGTAATTTCTCCGAAAGATCATATTCCAATTGAATCCTATGAAATCGTTTCATTTCCCAACTAGATGGTTGGAAATTCTATCTTTGGGCTTGGTTTTTAGTTGGAAGTTTTTATAATGCATATTTTCATGTAGTTGATCGTTTAGCTGGCATTTAGTTAACTAAATAATTACCAATGTTTTTGGGTATAGTTTGAGGCGAATTTTATATAGGTATGTTTATGTTTTCTAAAATAAAAGCTCACACGGGGTTTTATATTATGTTGATAAACAATTAAAAGTCGGGTTCTAAACAGTAATTTAGATGAAACTGATGAGGGAACGCAATGCCGAGGGAATAACAAAATAGTCGGTTCTGGCGGCGCTGTATGGTCGCAGTTTCACCTAACACTCCTCCTCGCTTCGCTCGTCGTCGTAGCGTCGAGCCACCGTTAGTGGCTCTGGGATAGTTTTTTTATGAAAATGAAAATAATAATATAGTTTTTTTATCCGTGGCTATGTGTGCCTTCTCTATTTATTGGTAGGTACTAACCTACCAATAAAAAATATGAATTGTGATGGATTTTATTTCCTCACTTCATTCATTATGATACCAATTATTCATGAAATACGTTTTTTGTTCCAGGCAAGTTCAATCCATGGGCTGTGCAAAAAAGTACACAATTCCTGTATAGACCTACGAACTTTAAAGTATTATTATCATTTGCCAGGCTTTTACTATAAGTAGAGCTTGCGAAGTATCAAATTTGGGATTTTTTTTTGGATTTTAACTTATGACAAAATAAAACATCTGCTTAATAAGCATTTGCTTAATAAAATCTTGACGAAGTGAAACTTTGCAAAATAATAATTTGACCAAATGAATAAAATGAGAAATGTAACTTTGCTAAAGATTTGTTTGGGAAATGAGACTATTGCGATAAGTTATTTGGGAAGTCATATTTGGGAAACATAATTTGCCAAATGGTAGTACACCCTAAATTACAATAATACCGTACGAAAACATTAGCAACATTAATTAGCGTGACAGATAATATAATTAAAGTTTCACTTTTTCCCACAGTAAATGTATGAAATTAGTGTTCGATGCCGGTGACACGCATATGTGACCGAAAAAACTTTACTCCTATGCCAGTGACACATACGTGATCTAAGTAATCTTATCGTTATGCCACTAGCATAAATGAAGTTCTCACTTCTATGCCAGATACCACTACCTACAGAAATACGAAGTTGTTTTACAGTTATTCTATGGAACTGAAAATAAATACAGTAATATGGTTTGTGAGCTGAAGGATAAGGGTTTCCACTTGCTATATGACATTCCGAGTTTTAAAAATGTAAAGACGGTGCTATGATAACCGGAACAAAATTGTTAATGCTCCAAACTTACGTTTCAGTTAGGTACTCTGAAAGTTGTGAAGTAGTGGTACCACAAAAATTTAAAGATTTTATCCTTGCTGATTACTTACTTAGATGATGACTATACAAGAATTATTGTGTTTTGCTGCGACGACACCAAAGGTGATTTGAAAAATGACAGTCATGTATTCGCGGATGGCACGTTTGAATCACGCCCATCATGATTTAAGCAACTTTACACAATACTTGGATTTAACGAAAGCAAAATACGTTTGTACCATTGTTTTTTAGTCTGCTACCAAAGAAGAAAACAAAAACGTATGCAACTCCATTTGATAAAATCGCAAACCGCCGAAGTTTTTAAATCGCAAAAAATAACTTTGGATTATGAAGTAGCGGCAATGATAGTTGTCCAACAAGTTTATCCAAAGATAATAGTAAAAGGATGTCACTATCACTTTAATCGAGGTTTATTCCGTAGAGCTAAGAAATGAACTCTTGGCCGGTTTTTAGCATAGAGAGAACATAAAATCAGGATTCACGAGGTTTTTTATTTAATACATTTCATGCGTCAACTGTCAAACTATCTTAAACAGCCTATTAAGGCTTAAGACTATCAAAATAAAAACATGTACTTAGCTTTGTCAGCCTCCGTAGTCTAGTTGGTAGTGACCCTGCTTAAGAAGCTGAGGTTTCGGGTTCGAATCCCGGCGAAGGCATTATAAATACACAAGTATTTGTGACGTTTCGCGGGCAAGGTAACTTATGGCGGTCTTTAGTTTCGGATATAATAAATTAGTTCCAGTGGTATTCAGTCTTTACCGATCATAAAACGCAAAAAACCTACATGCACATATTGTGGGGAAGTGGGTCACAGAAACCAAGTTCGCGGCGATGTAAGAAAAGGCGTTTAGAGCAAGCAAATCCGTAAAATCATGTAACTCAGCCATAAGGCACCTTTCGTTACATAAAATTAATTTTAGTTTATAAAGTTGACGTACAGCCGACATTAAGCTTCAGGCACCCGGTCCGTCGGTCAAGATACAGAGAGGTGTCAAGCAGGGAGACCCGTTGTCTCCAAAACTATTCACCAGCACCCTGGAAGAAATTTTCAAGGGCCTAGCAAATTTGTGGGAGGCTAGAAGAATGGTCATGGGTGACAGGAAGTTGTCAAACCTCCGTTTCGCCGATGAAATAGTTCTCTATGCCTCACCTGCCGCGGAACTCCAGCAAATGCTCCAAGACCTGAGCAATGCAAGTCTTCAAATTGGATTCAGATGAACCGTGCCAAGACTCAGGTGACGACCAATAGTACGAAACGTAGGGTTGAGGTAGATCGGCAGAGGGTCACTATGTTGACGAGTATATTTACTTGGGCCAGCTAGTCTCTTTCAGCAACAGGCAAGACAAAGAAGTCGAACGCCGTGTCGAAAACGCTTGGAAGAGCTACGGTCCATGAAAGAGCTAAAGAAGGGTAACCTTCCATTGTCACTTAAGCGAAAACTCGTTGACATGTGTATTCTGCCTGTCCTAACATACGGTGCCCGAACATGGTCGCTCACTGAGACTCAGAAGTCCAAATTGAAGATCTGCCAGCGGGCAATGGAGCGCAGTATTCTAGGTGTCAGGAGGACCGATCGCATTCGAAACACCAAACTGCGCTCAAAAACCCGCATTGCTGACGTTGGTAAGAAAACTGCTAGGCTCAAGTGGGACTGGGCTGGCCACGTCTGCCGCATGCATCCGGATAGGTGGGTTACCGTAGCCACCAAGTAGATGCCGCGAATTAGGCGCGGACGAAGCAGACCCAAATGGAGATGGCGGGACGACCTGGATGCCTTTCTTAACAACTGGCCGGAGGAAGCACACACTCGGGAGTCGTGGAGTTTGAGGGGAGAGGACTTTGCCCAGCAGTGGGACACAAATATAGGCTGAATAAAAATAAAAAAAAGTTAATTACGAAAAAGAACTGATAATATTTGTAAATTGTCACAAATATTAAAAAATTAACATTAATGAAAAGGTTTCATAATGTACATTATAATCATTTATAAATTTTGTACTTACATGTTGTAAGTTTTGTTACCATAAGGTACCTTTTCATAAATGTATGTATCTTTTGTTACATACATTTATGAAAGGGTATCATTGTGAACTTAATTTCACTTAAAGTGACTTAAAAAATTAAGATTAATATTTCACAACAAAGTTCATAGTTATATGTGATGTTAATTAAATAATTACGTTGTTCTATGCGAAAATTTTAAAATAAAACATATTTTTGTTTCTAGCTTTTATTTTTATTTTCTTTATCTCTTCAGGAATTGTATTCTACTAGATATATTTAAACAGTTTGACTATTTACTTTAAAAAAAAAGAAAATAAAGCAAAACATGATTTTCTTGAAATAAGTCAGCAGTCATATTAATTGGTCGACATACAAGTTTTGATTTGACAGAAGCCCAATAAATCATATTTCGTGGCCCACTATGTAACTTACATCAGCAACAACAGTTTTAGGTAATTAAAATAGTCGGTTTCCTGAAATTGCATATATTGCAAAATTTTTTCAAAAATTGTTATCTTCGAAACGATAATTCCTAAAAAAGTGATCTTTTTTGATATTGATAGCCTAACAATTGTAGATTATTAGAATGCCCGTAACTCCATACCGACCACACAGTACCTTTGCCCGCGAAACGTCAAATTTATTTATTACAAATATTTTTCCTTTGTCGTGGCTGTCTATGTATTTAAATATCTACACAATAATTAGAAAGTATAAACTCACTTTAAACGAACAAAAGAGTAACTTCTGCAAAAGTCCCATTAGCCTCCTTGGATATAGGTACAGTCAATGACAACGTGACTGATAATTTGATGAAGATAGAATCGAACCTTTAATAAAACTGCCGTTACCGCAGAGCTCTTTCGAACTAAAGCGAACTCTTGGAATATTTGCTCATGACATAAATGACTAAATCGGTTCATAACTTTTCGGAAAAGATCCAAACGCTACTTAATAACAACAACTTTCCTCTAAATGATAACGCGAGCGTAGCTTTGAACTTTTCGGACATTAAGAAGGCTGCTTTAGTTGGCATTGACGATAAAGAAATATTCACTGTAGAGACTGATGTTTCTGACATCGCCT
This sequence comes from Thaumatotibia leucotreta, assembly GCA_025490895.1. Taxonomy (NCBI): domain Eukaryota; kingdom Metazoa; phylum Arthropoda; class Insecta; order Lepidoptera; family Tortricidae; genus Thaumatotibia; species Thaumatotibia leucotreta. The sequence goes on from JALPQI010020033.1 coordinate 8,273, forward strand.
CAACGCTGTCTCAAAAAGGTCGTGCAGTTGCTTTCTTCTCAAAAACTTTAGATAGTGAACGCAAATACGCTTCCGTCAACAGTGTTTTCGAAAATGGTGTCACTACCTTCAGATTTAATAACCGATCAGCAGACATCGTACGATATCCAGCATTTTTGGTGCAGTGTAGTTCAATTAAAGGATGTGAAGTAAGTTTTTCGAAAGGAGATACCTAGCGAGTAAAGGTTTATCTTTGTGTTACAACTTTTTATGACAGCTAAAAAATTACCCCTGGATTCAACTACATTTCACCAAAAACCCTAGAAGTTTAGTTAAAGGAATCCAAGGGTCAGTTTAAGTTGAAACGAGTAATAACACGTTTAAGACAATAACGAACCTTAACTCACTATCTCCTTATAAATAACTTACACCATATCCCTTAGTTGACCAAAAATGCTGGAAATCGTACAATCTCTGCCGATTAGCAATCCGTAAGTTATATTTTTGACCAAAACCATACGAACAAAATTAAAATTAAATAAATTGAAAGATGGAAAACTAGAACTATCCTGTTACAAATACGACATTATACAGACCAGATGCAGCTTCAGAGAATACAGCCGCGGATGTTCTTTTAAGGGTCTGTGCATTCACAGGGCATTGGACATACTTACTCTGAGACGTTTATTTGAAGACATATAAAAATTTACAGTATACAGGGTGAAGTTTATTTTACCTCAACAATTGTGCGTTTTCTAATTGATCTGTCATATACTTCTGCTTATTGTAATCGCCTGTCAATTTTTTTTAACATGTACAATAAATAAACTTAATCCTATTAAATTTTCAAACTTACAGAAACAAGTTTTGAAACCCAATTTACTTAACAGTTCAAAAAATATAGGGGCAGATGACGTGCAGGGCTGACGCCTGCCAGGTCATGGCTATTGCTCTTAGAATGACATGAATCGTAAGTATACAAATTTCTAACCTTACAGGGAGACCGTTACTCCCAGGGTTCACTAGCTCTTGGACTAGAGTCGGTGAATAAAGATTAGGTAACCTATAATATTAATTGACAGTGTTGACATTTTCTGGGTTTTGTAATTGCGTCTAGACATTTTATCATCATTCTCTAAAATAAAGATTACTTATAGAATTGTAGGATTCATGGGTTAAAATCATCATATTATATAGTTTTGTTTGTTTCACTAATTCTCAAACAAATTGTATAATTGTAATTAATGTGGAACGACTCATTCATAAGCATTTTACGTTTTGTTATCTGTTAAACGAATACTACTACGCGCCATGCTCCAAGGTCATTACTTTGCCTCATATGTGATGTGAATAAGATGCGTTTTTACCCGCTCGTATTAAAGGATAAACGAGGTTTTTTTTCTCAAACTTGCAATGAAATTTATTTATTCATTTATTAAAACAAAAGTTTACATGACATTACAGTAGAACACCAATGCGTCATGAAACTAAAATTATACAATTTAAAAAAATATATTTTCACAAACTTGCTACGGAATGTTGATGTTACGTACTTTAAATTACGCCCGGAAATACTATGTATCCGGTGTCATATGCTAAGATGATATGTAAAGAGATTTCATGTATTTATTTCACACCTCGGACTGCAAACAAACTGTCTTTTGTTTTGAAACGTCAAATTGTGACACTAGGTCTTGACATTCAGCCACAGAAAAAAAAAATAACCTAAGATCTAATGTCTATACCAACAGGTAAAAGGATAACTCAAACAGATTAAAAAAAAAGTTCAGCGCAAATGTTTTTTTTAATGTTGTACGATACTGTACTATTGATTTATTTACAAATCAAACAAGGCTCCAGGCCGTGTATCCCTATCTGTCTTCAGTTCGTTCGTCCAGATAATATCTACTTGACCTGTAACCTGTAACACTTCGTTTCCCATCCTCTATAGTAATGTACTATTGATTCAACTGACGAATGGTATACACGTAGACATAGCATAAAACATTATTTTCGTGAAAACTAAAAGTAATTAATGTTTAATACTATACCTACAATTACAGTATTTTCTGTTCCTGTTACTGACAACAAACGAATGAATTTTTTTACTAAACAATTTATAAAAATAATTGTTTTGTTGTAGCTTGTGTCGATGTCAGCGTCCGCACTATCTCTACTTATACTAGAATCTCGAAATTGATCGAATTGAAGGTGTTGCTTGGCCTTAGAGTATGGTCAAAGGTGTCTAGCCTTATAAAATATTGACCGGTGGTTGCTAAGACCAAGTGGCCGGAGTGGTTTCGGTATAAAGCGAAAGCTTAGTACCCCAGCTCGGACGATATTTTATAACCATAAACTCTGTTTGAAGGTAACATTTATATAGTTAAGGGATAATAAGGTCACCAAAATAAAAATCAATCTTGTAAAAACCATGAACTCGAAGGTCGTTTCAGAAAAAATATCGTATTACGATTTTAACGTATTAAGTAGGTACACATCGTTTTCCAAAAATCTTTTCCTTATAAAGCTTTTATTGCTTTCTTGCAAAACATGATTATTACAGATATACACAGCCCGCAAGTTATCGGAAGATTGAGTAATTAGATAAATTGATGAATGTATATAGATCGGATTGATGAGAAGATGTCGCCGTATGTGCGCCGCGGTGCGGCGTGGCGTGGCGTAGCGTGGTGTGGCGTATCGTGGCATGGCGTGGCGTAGAGTAGTGTTGGTAGCGCCGGGCCCACAATGCACGTTGTTTATCCGCTGGGGCGCGGTGCGAGGGCCGGGCGGCGGGGCTCGCCCGGGCCCAGTCAGTCTCTCTCCGCCGCCGCCAGCTGCAGCCGCCCACGGTACCCTTACCGCGCGCGCCCTTCCTGCCCGCACTACAAACTGACACTCCGACCTTCAATTCGAGCGAACGAGACGTCAATATAAGGTTGGTTCTTTTTTCAAATTTGAAAGCTATGCGATCCTAATATTCTTACTCATCTCTTCTGTCAGCGTCTCAGCTTCTTTCGATTTATTGATGTCCAAAGCAGAAATGTAATTATAGCATAGATATTAAAAAGGAAGTACCTATGTTTTATGTATATTACCCATAAGGAGATAAAAGCGGAGATGTTTGTTATAATTAATTGACCGTAATTCTGCCAATCTTACCAGAGGTCATTGTTTGAAAACATACAGAAAAAAATATTTTCTTGGTTCGGAATCTCATGAAACACCTTCTAAACTTTTTTGTTGTAATGTATAGTCTGCTATAAATGCTGTTTAAATCGTCATTGCTATTTTTTACTGCGAAATTATTATTTAGGTGTGTAGAAGGTGTAATCTGTTTTATTTTAGGATCATTTCGTGGACAAAGGTTTATTTATTTTTTTCGTTAAAAATTGTAAACGCTTTCTGGCTCTTGTATAATATACAATTAACATGAACTGAAAGAGTGACCCTTAATGGATATTGGACCAATTATACGATTGGTTTATTTATCTCTAATTATTTTGATTAATTAGGAAATATGTTAACATCAGATACATATCACAGTATGATTTAACAACATGTGTCTTATCTGCTATGTACATATTATTTATTCGGTATATTGTTGTAAACATTGACTTAATTCGTTACGCATTCAAGACGAGTGGGGTCGTTAAGACGACACTAGACAACTGAAGAGCAGAATGGGGTAGGCGCACGTTGTTGACGAGTGGCTGGGGCGGCTGCGAGGCGTTTGCGAGGTGGCGGCGGTGGCGGCGGCAGGGCCGGCGGTAACTAGGGTAATGGAGGCGATGCGTGCTCGCGACTCGCGCCGCGCTGCGCCGCCGCCCGCCGCCCGAGCGAGCGAGTGCGGCGAGACCGAACGCGACCATTCCACAGTAATTGTTCTGAAAGCCTCGACCTTGTACCTCTCACCGCTTCGCTATTTATCGCTTACTTTTCACCATGTCACCGAGTACCTAATAGAAATGTTTCGTTCGAAAGAGTAAGTTGCTGTAGGTATATCACGAGTAATATATATACCTAGTCCATAATAAAATAACGAGGCCTCAAACGGAATAGGTACCTACACAAAATGAAGGGTCCTCGGAAAGAACATGTCTAGTTAATACTTCAAATTACAGAAGGAAAAACCACCTTACTTTTAACAGAAAAAGATGTGAATTTGCCCTGATTTTTTTATGCACTGTACATGTTTTTTCCGTGGACCCATCAAATAATGTTTCACCGGTACATTGCGCAGTGATATTTTAAATTACATTATGATTATGTAAATAAAAAGCTTTAAGCTTATGTAAATGTATGTGTTTACTTTCATTGAAATTATATAAGTAATTATAATGGGATCTGTTTTGGATGTGCCCGCGGTCCTTACATTACACTTACACTTGATATTTTTAATATCCGGGTACATCTTTTAGTACAATATATTTCAAATAAAACTATGAAAACGGATAAACTCGCGTATATTAACTAATTTTAACTTCATTCCGACGTTTCGAACACTTTACAGGGTTCCTGGACTGCGGATAGTTTTATTTCATGTGTAATCCTCGCGGTAACCGAAGAAAATATTATACAATATATTTATTAATATAAATATACCATGCGTGTTTTTGACTGTGAATTTACGTACGGGATTTATTTGAACGATTGGTTCCCACATATAAATAACGTCCTGAAAATCCATAACCAAAAAAAAACATTATACATAACAAATACCTTTTGAGTCTTCGCCATGTTGTAGTATACCGGGGTGAAAATTTAAACGGTGCATTAATAAGCTAAACAACAATCATTTCCACATAATATAATGTACCTATTTAAAAAAAATCTCTTCATTGTAATTTTTATGGCAATTTAGTTATTAATAACTTAACACTTTCATAGTAAGATACTAGGTTTCGAAAAATATTTGAGAGACATTTTCTCGGAATGCTTGTAACTTTTTTTGTTTGCGTGGTACGTGATCATGGCATTCAGCCACACTAAAATGTAACATCTGCTGCCTTTTAAATTAAACTGACCAATGAGAACGCGTTAATTATTAAAATCAATTCAGTTACATTGCACGGCGATCTCATACATTTAGAGTGTGGAGACTTTAATGCAGCGTTTTTATTTTTTCATACTAACTTGTTAGTACGGTCAATCGTACATAATTTTACCCTAAACTCGCAAATCAAGTAGTATCGCTGCATTTTTGGTATGTTGTTTAGACACCATAGGACAGTATAAAACCATATTTTGCAAGCAAAAAAAAGTTGTGCTAGCTGGGTAGTACGTGAAAAACTGCGAAATTTACGGCCATTTTTTAGTTTCTGATTTTTATTTAAAAAACCTTACGTTTTTCGATATCATATGTAGTTAAACGTTTAAATACTAATAAATTTCCAACAAGTTGAGCTAACATGCATTACCGTAGGTCTTATAGTTTCAGATATTCGAGACTTTAAAAAGTACCCCTTTTTGTAAACTAGAAAAATTTTTGTGTTTTGCTAACGTTTTCGACTTAATATCGCCTCACCTAATTATGCTACGAAAAACATGCAATAATGACCTTATAGCGCACTTGAAATTCTTTAATTTAAGGGTAAAATTAGGTCAGTGAACTTTGTAGTTGAAAGTATAAACCCGAAATTCCAAAGGCAGGAGGCCCGCTATCTATGTAAGTTTTTCATACAAATCGCAAGTCGAGTTGCAAAGCTGCAATTTTGGTATATTATAAAGGCCTTATAGATATAATACGAAAATGCATATTAAAAGAAAAACAAAAAAATAATTTGGGCATATGACGTAAAAACGGAAAAAAATTCGCACTTTTTTTCGTTTTTGATGTTTAACTAAAAATCTATTATCTTTTTGGTACTGATTGCTATAAAACTAAGAAAGAACATTAAATTTGAAAGGATTTGAGCTACGTTGCATCACCGTAAGTTATATATATTTTGAGATACGACATTTCATAAAGTGCCCTTTTATCAAAACATAAACAAATTTTAGGTTACGTTAAAGCTATTCACTAAATATTGGCAAAACGTTCGCGCTAAGAAAAAAAAGTAATTGTAGATAATAACTACATTAAATTTGGAACAAATTGAGCCGATAACAATTACTGTAAGTCTTATAGTTGGGGGTATACGAGGCTTCAAAACATGCATTTATTTTCTTAACTTAATAAAGGGCACATTTTGAAATGTATCTCTAAATTTATATAATTTAGGGTAATGCAAGGTAGCTCAAATGCTTTCAAATTTAATATTCTTTCATAGTTTTATAGCAATTAGTATCAAAAAGTTATAGTTTTTTAGTTAAACGTCAAAAACTAAAAAAAAATCCATTTTTTTTCAGTTTTTTACGTCCTATACCGAAATCCTTTTTTTTTTCTTGTAATATGCATTTTCGTATATTCCTATAGAGCCTATATAATATACAAAAATTGCAGCTTTGCAACACGACTTGCCATTTGTATGAAAAACTTAGATAGCGGACCTCCTGCTTTTTCAATTTCGCGTTTTTAGTTTCAATTACAAAGTTTACTGACCTGATTTTACCCTTAAATGAAAGAATATTAATTGTGCTATAAGATAATTATTTCATGTTTTTCGTAGCATAATTAGGTAAGGCGATATTAAACCAAAAACGTTAGCAAAACTCAACATTTTATCTAGTTTACAAAACAGGATACTATTTGAAGTCTCGAATCTCTGAAACTGTAAGACCTACGGTAATGCATGTTATCTCATCTTGTTACAAATTCATTCATCTTTAAACGTTACCTGATACATATTGTCAAAAAACGTAAGGCTTTTTTTATAAAAATCAGAAACTAAAAATAGACAGTAAATTCCACAGTTTTTCACGTATAACGCAGTTAGCACAACTTTTTTTTGCTTGCAAAATGTGGTTTTATACTGCCCTATGGTGTCTAAATAACATACCAAAAATGCAGCTTTACTACATGTTTTGCGAGTTTAATGTACGATTTGACCGTACTATGTCTAAAACAAAAATCGGCGGGAGCATATTGTTTTGCAATGAGGGATTACGATATTTGAACATTTGAATTTAATTATAACCGTTACTTTCATTCCGTTAAGGTGCATTCAAACCAAAAGAGCATTCGCTATTCTAACCCCCCACTCTACGAAATTCGATCGTTACACAAAACGTGATTGGTTGATTTCGTAGAACGGGGGATAGAACAGCGAAAGGTCCTTTACCGGAAAAAGGGATAGATACATAAAATATGTCGATTCATCATTTGACTCCGAAACCTTCGTAGTAGGCCCCCAAAGAGCGGAATTGAAAAACTCGTTCAGATGCAAAATAAATTTCCAACTCGTGTTAAACTTGTCATCATCATCATCATCATCATCATCATCATATCAGCCGAAAGACGTCCACTGCTGAATATAGGCCTACCCTAAAGATGGCCACAATGACCGGTCCTGCGCCACCCGCATCCAGCGGACTCCTACGACCTTCATCAGATCATCAGTCTACCTTGTGGGGGGGCTACCCACGCTGCGCCGTTAAACTTGTATAATAATATTAAACTATAATAAATCTAATATTATATTAATTACATGATCATTAAATTATTCTGAAATATAATTAAGAGATGCAATATTTATCGTGAATTTAAGTATTATAATTTGTTTGTTTTTTTACATATTGTGAATGAATATCAATTTATACGTATTAATAAGGTTACAGAACGCACTTTATAGGTATTCTTTAAAAAGGTAGCGCGATTGAACTTTTCTAATGTTGGTCGATATTTTCTTAGAGATAAGACATAACTTAAACTAAATACTGTGTTTACTATGAGCGAATCAAATAACCAAGCCGATTTTTAAATTCTTCAAGAGTGAGTGTTGGATTTTGATTCCTTTAAGTAGTTATTCCGTAGTAAGAAAAGTCGTAGTTATTCAAAAACAGCTGGGCCGATTATGTTTGAAATAGATTTATTTTTAAATATTCCATGAGCCCACTATTTATTTATTTCTTTCATATTTTTTGGTCCTACGGATCAATAGTTAGGGGGGGGGGGGGCGGGTGTATACAATTTTTTTTCTTCTTTAGCGGCTATCTCCGAAAATATTGATTTAAGAAAAAAACTTTCCCTTAGGACCCTTATTCTTTTTCAAACACCTATCTAACGATACCCCACATTATAAGTTGACTGCGAAATAAAAAAATCATCTCCACTCCCCACTTCATTGATCTTCTTATTCTACCATTTTGTCGGCTTAATTGATATGTAGGTATACTTGTTCCAACATTACAAATTTCTAGTACTAACGGCTAAGGACCTATGCTGTGGACAGACAGACATGGCGAAACTATAAGGGTTTTTGCCATTTTGGCTACGAACCGTAAAAACGTAAATAAATTAGTGTAAATATAAAAACAAAATAACTATCATAACTCAGTACCTGGTATACTATCAAAATGTTTTGCGACTGACAAGCTACGATATGATGATGCCCTACTTAGGGTACATAACTTTAAACAACAATGTCTCCAAACTTAACAATTTTGAAACGTCGGGACCTTTACAAGATTATTTCGAATAGTGTAAGGAAAGGAGTCATTCATTTAATTTTTCTCACGTGTTAAAGGCCACATACTGTATAATATATATTAGATCCACCGTTTTACAGTCAAAATGTCCAATAAATGTTACTCTGAAGTAAAAAAATAAATATTTACAATGAATTAGTGCTGTCAAGAGAAAAACGAAGGATCGAGCAACGTTCCATTAAATAATGTTTTGAATTTGGTTGTTACCATGACAGCCTGACAGGTACTGACACTTTATAGTGCGGTTGTAATGAATTGTTTAGTGTGTATGTTACTAAATTCTTCGTTTTTCTCGTCAGGCGTCTGCAGACCTTACCGACAAAGCAACCAATGAAAATAATAATTCTAATGCTGTGCGAAAGTAAGTCTCAAAACAAAATAAACTTTTTTGATTATCAATAAACACATAATCGTTATTGCAGGATGCCAAAACATAGTCGTAAGTCAAAGTCAAAATATTCTTTATTCAATTAGGCCCAGCAACGAGCGCTTTTGATTCGTTGAGAGAAAAAAACGACTTCCATTTCTAACCACCTACACCACTGTTCCTGAGAAAAATCGGCAAGAGATTCAGGGGGACTTGTTTTTTTTTCAAATAATAATATTATAACATCTTACAGCTAACATGCCTTAATTAAAAACGAAACATAAATTTGATTTAATATAAATACAGATATATTATAGCACATTAACTAGAGATGAAGTCTCTAATTGTCAGAATATAAATCTAATGATTTTTGAGAAATTAATGATTTAAAGATATATGTAAAATGGCATACAATTGATTTTAGTTAAACAAAGTTTAAATTAGTATAATAATACTGCTAGAGGTGTAAAAGTCTCTAGAAAAACAAACGGATACATTTCACTAAATGTTTCAGAGATGTATTAAGGTCTCCATGTGTCATAATTTTAAATAATCATAAATAAACAAACATGGAGCGAATTCAATTTCTCACGTCAAGAACAGCAGAAAAATTGTTTGATTTTAGGCCATGAGTGAGTTTGATTAGACCGGTCTCCACAAACAGCACCCGTTCACGAGTATGACGCGTATATCTCAGCCATAATACTGTCCCGACTGTAAATGGCATACACGCATATATTGCCATAACATAAGTAAGCGGTTTCTAGTGACAGTACCTTAGGGTTCAAAAGGAACTCGTTACGCTTTACTTACCTAAATACAAAAAATAAAGATTCCCTATAATATTGCGAAGTATCTCTTAGAAATCAGAGATACTACTACATTTTTTCTTAGAACGGGCCATCCACTGCTGACTATAATTACCTGTATATAAAATGTGGCCAAAAATTAGTGCATTACCGTTAAGTACCTGTGATGTTTCGGGACTCGGGAAATGGTTTTAGGATGTTTCAGAAGTATTCAGAATTTTTTTATATCACAGGTCAACAACAGTTACGATTTACTTGCTGTCAGGCGTTTAGGCAAACCCGGTCATATTCAGATTTACCCAGTTAAGCTTTAGGTCAAAATCTGATTAAGTACGACTCGAGTAGTATAATTCAGAATGAGACATTTTCTAAGTTTGTCAAGTTAGATTATCCATATAACAAATTCTTACCACTTCAGATTCTCTCAATGCCGGATTCTGAGTAGATCAGATAATTACATTTCCAGAATATCAGTACATCTAAATGTGTGTACGACTGATTCTATGTTGATTAAATTATGTTTAGAGTATATTCTTAGGAGGTCAGATAATATGTTAATCAATTACTTCGTTTCATTCTTTGGCTTATTTGTTTGTGTACTGTGAATATCCGTTTTTTTATTTCACTGCCAATTTGAGAAAAGGATTACATAGGTATACAAATCTCCGCGAGTAACAAAATTCCAGGCCACGTGTCTCTATTTGATATATTTACTAATAGTATAACTGGATTATATTTTGTTTTTGAAAATACATCAAAACACGATTAATTAATAGAGGTTGTCATTATTTATTCATCTACAGGCTGTGACTTTCGTGCCCATTTTTAAACTTGGTGAGAATAATCTATGGACCATAACCTACTTTTGGAAAAAAAAAAACAAAATGGTCCAACAAATTTAAACACATTAATTAAAAAAATGTATATTTTTGGATGTTTCAAAATTATAGTTAAAAAGCTTTTTTAATGAAATAATATCTCTACTACTTCGTTTGTAATATCTCTACTATATAGTTATTATGTGACCAATATAAATTAGCTGGTTATAAAAGTAAACCTAATGCCAATATTTGTTTACTGAATCGCTCTGTCTCCTTTGGTTTATTAATTCAGTGCACAATTTAACTCTGAACTGAACAAATCTCTGGTACTTTATTTACTACATCCACGGAACCTGTCATCACCACCAGGGAAAATATGGCATCTGCTAGTCAGAATGCTTCCATTAAAAAAATTGTCGGAATTGGTACTTTTAATTCATGGAAATTCATCATGTGGTTGGTACTTATACACAACGACCTTTGGGACTGTGTGGGGAAGTCGGATAATGTAGAAATCAACGAAAAGAAGCAGGATAAGGTGCTTGCGAAAATAGGTTTGAACGTAGTCTTTTGTGTTTCCACAAATCCGATACTCCAAGACGGCTCGCGACGCATGGCACAACCTACAGAAGGCATACAAGGCGAGTGAACAAAATCATGGATACGTCGCAATAACATAGCGACATCGGGGTGGCTTTGGAAGCCGACTTCGTAGCCGTAATTTTGCTCAGCGGTTTGACAAGCGATTATGGTTTGTTGATTATGGCATTAGAAAATTAGAACACATCGGGACGACAAAGACGAAGATTCGACTGCTTTAGGA
>JALPQI010020034.1:0-25134 GCA_025490895.1 Thaumatotibia leucotreta
TATGTAAATATGTATGTCGATTGAATGAAAAATTAGGAAATTCAGCAATGCTAATTCAGCTATGGCATCTTAAAGTTTTTTTTGTAATCTTTTGTAATTTGTTAATGATTATATTTGGACAGGCCGTTCAATATTGATTTATTCAGTAATTAAGATATTGATCTCAAGTTAAGTTTGCCATTGACTGAGTTTTTTACTGAGCGAGTAAATTAGAATATAGGTGTTCTAAAAATCTGAGAGAAAAACAAGCGCGATACAGAAAAGATATTTTTAAAGCGATTTTTATTTATAATCCCTTATTTCCTATCCTGCCTCTGTAATCTTTTTATTACTAAGCTAATCTTTTTATTATTTGTATGCAAAAATTGGATAATGTTATAGAGCCAAATAACGTTCAGGATGTGATTTTAAAAGGCATATGGGCGGTTACCCTATTTTTACATAAAATACCGACATGGTGAAGTTTAGTGCCTAATTGTAGGGTCGTCGTCCATTTCATATAAGTTCTATTGTTTTTTTGGTATACAATATATGATATATTTTAATAATCAAATAGTTATTGCTGAATAAAATGCGAGTTGTTGCCAATATAAATGTTAATTCGTAGCAATTTTAGGAAACATACTAGATTATTTTTTAAATCTGGTATTTTTTAACATTTATGATGATTTATTTTTAATATATTAATTAATACATAAATTATCTATATAATGATTTCATGTTTATTACAATAAACTCAAAAATAAAAGAAATAGAAAAACAAACAATTCTTGAGGTAGCAGCCCGGAGACCTTTTAAAAAGACATTGAATTTCAATGTTTTTTTTGTATCTTAGCCCTCTACTCATATGTCATATAACCCACAAAAAACCTTACACTCATACAATAATGCTAAATCAATAATATCGTACATGGAATATCCTGGGCCCGAACCATGCGAACCTATAAAAAGGCCTCTGGGCTGCTATCCCTTCTTTGGTCAGAAAATTCTGGGCGGCAGGAGGTTAAAGCGCCCATAGCGCGTTATAGATGTCGCTAGTCCATGAGCAGTATGATCACTTGTGGGTCTACCTAACATCTCATGTTTGACAGCAACTCGCAGCCACACATCTCTTTTATATCAATAAAACATAAAACAGACGGGTAGCTGCGAGTTGCTGTCAAGTCAAACACAAGGTATGCTACGGAGCTGTTTTGTTTTTAAGTGTCATAAGTTGACAGATGAGTTATTTACTAGGTGGTACGTACCTACAGAGTATGTTAAGATCTCGCCATCTCGCTAGTTCAAGCATATTTTTGGGAAACCCAATTACTGTAAGCCTCCTATGGCTATAGGTATAACCAGGTATAACCATGCTAGAAGACTTACCGTTATATCAACGTGGCGCTAGCGCCCTCTAGTAAGTACGCGACGAGTAATAAATATCTCTCTGTAGTACTCCCTAGGACCACTGCATATTGCACTCATGTGCAACGTAATCAACGCATACTATGCACCAAACAAGCCATCATGAGTGATAAACACTTTATTTTAATTACAACAACTTCTATAAGCAATCTTGGTTATAAGTAGAAGGCTATACACTCCGTTCGATCTTAGAAAACTCTTTGGGTTCAAGAAATAGAAGGCTTACAAATCTGACCATCTCCAGTAACACACTAAAATGCAATACAACACATGAAGATAATAATAGTACCTAACCTAACCTACTATTATCTTCATGTGTTCGGATGGGTTTTCCAAAGTCGAACGGAGGTACCTACAGGTACGATTGTGTACGAGCTTTTATGAACATTTTATTGGTGTGTCATCATCATCATCAGCCTATGTTAGTCCACTGCTGGGGCCCGTTTCTCGAACGCTTGTAATACAAGCGGAAGTCCTTATCTAACTAATAGTGTTAAAAAGATACTTCTACTTGTATTACAAGTTACAAGCGTTCGAGAAACGGACTGGACGTAGGCCTCTCCTATTAACTATGCGTATAGACTCATCGGTTCTTGAGTGGTGGCCACGTACCGGAAGGCGTAGCGTGGGTAGGCCCCCCACAAGGTGGACTGATGACCTGGTGAAGGTCGCAGGAGTCCGCTGGCTGCGGGTGGCGCAGGACCGGGCTTTGTGGCAATCTTTGGGGGAGGCCTATGTTCAGCAGTGGACGTCTTTCGGCTGATATGATGATGATGATGATGACAGACGCATTAGGAGGTAAATGCCCATAATCACCACGCTGGGCAAGCGGATTGACGATCGCAGTAATGTGTTCACTATGATGACGCTGATCATCATCAGCTTCAGCATTCAGTTCATGCAGCATCAACAGCAGCACAAGATTGATGATGGGCAGCAGCGTCATCATAGTGGAAGTGGACACATTACTGCGATCGTCAATCTGCTAAGCCCAGCGTGGCGATTATGGGCATTTACCTCCTAATGCGTCTATACGCATAATTAATAGGAGAGGCCTACGTCCAGCAGTGGACTAACATAGGCTGATGATGATGATGATGACTAGGGTACCGTACCAAGTTGCAGATTTCTAGTATTAACGGCTTCTGAGCTATGCTGCGGACAGACGGACATGGCGAAACTATAACGGTTCCGTTTTTGCCGAAAGAAAATTAATAAACCCTCGTTAAATATGAAATGTGATACAGTTTGATTCAAACGTTTCCTTGAAGTTACCTACTATGCAAAATCCCTACATCTGCAATACACTACATTTTAAATTCTGGCCAACTATAGACCTTACACAACCGCAATAAGGTATACGTTTGATGATTATTCTATCAAGTTATTGTTAACCCTGGTTATATTATCTGTTAGGAATAGTAAAATACTAGTATAGGATCTATAAATAGGAGTATGAATAAAGGACCATTGTTATAACACGTTTTATTAAAATTGTATCCTAATAACTTCAAAAAGTTTTAAACACTACTTGAACAGTACTGGTGAAGGTACTCAATAAATACTTAAAATCTAATTTAAAAGTAAGTAGTTGTAAAGTTGAACTATTTACAATACAGTTCATAAAACATTGGCCCCTTAAGACCATACCTAACAATACCTATTAACAATTTTTGAGCTTAAAGAACTTATCATCGATGATAAGTTGTCACTGGTAGGCGATACAGTGGTGCCAGCACAAATGGCACTTTAAGCAAATAGACTAGAATAAAGCTTCTATCATTTTTATTGTTGTGTAGTAAAAAAAACTAAGCACCGCTAAGTTTAAAATGCTTTAGTAGAAATATCATAATGCCGTTTCTAAAGTGGTGGGAGAAGTCTTTCCTCGTTCTGGGGACGATTTGCTACGTGAAGAAGTTCCTGCGGTAGGACTCTTGAAGGATGTAAATTTAGGTGGAGAGGATTCGGGTGGAGTGTTGAAGAATTCAGCACGCTTGGCTTGCAGTAATTCTGTTCTGGATAACCCGTGCAGTTTGCCGAACTCAGAATCAATCGGGAACACCCCGTGATCAACTGGCTCTATAAAATCGTTGTCTACTTCTAAAGTATTCTCGTTTATCGGAATCAGATTTCGTCTCGCCCCGAAATGTTGATTCGTGACGATGGGCACTGTTTTAGGCACATTGCTAGGCGAAGTCTCATGTTTTTCTGCCGAGCTGTTGGAATTTTCGTCTTCGTTATTGGCTTCTGGTATCGGTGTAGAGAGGACGTCTGATCTAGGGCTTGAAAATCGCCACTGTGATTTCGGAGAGAGCAGTATTTTGGGTGAACTCTTGTGTTCCTTGATTAAAGCATTAGTTCTGCCAGGTGAGGCTGGTTGAGGTTGAGGTTTTATTATTTTCCTCTGTGTATACGTCTTAGGAGACCCGCTTAGGTCGAGAATATTAATTTTACTTCTATTGGTGGGAGGAGGTTGCAACTCCGTTTTTTCTTTCGATAGCTTCAGCTGTTCTACTGCGGAAAGTTTGTTGGATTTACTTTGCGGGTTGAGTGTATTTAGTTTGACACTATGCTGTAGGAGTAGCTTCTTAAAGTCAAGTCTCGATGTTTGAGGCACGGGGCCGTACCTATCGGCACACGTGGTTTCTTGTTTCTGCACAAGGAAGCCGCGATTAGGAGGTGCCATGACCTGTTGCCGTTCCGCTGGTGACCAACTGTTTCTGTTTCTCGGGTCTCCTAGATAACCGGTCTCTGGATGCCGCTGAGTACCTTTAAGATACAATGATGTTTCAGAATTGACTGGCGACAAGCTGGTCGTTGACAACGCTGGTGATTCTGATCTATCGCCGCCGTCTCTTATATTGAGCTTCTTTTTACTTTTATGTATAACCGCATATAGTTCCTCGTTTGTCATGGTTGATTTGACCGGAGATAGTAGTTTCGAAGAGAGATCGACTACGTTTTCTTTGCTGGACGGGGTAGACGATTTGAAAGATCCACTTGTCCGGGGATCTATGGGTGAAATTCGGATTGAGTCGTCATCGGGTGGGATGGGTAGAGAATTTCCTGGCTTTTCAGTCAAACGTGAAGAGGCAGTAGCAACGTTGGGAGGGTAGTTAAACACCGTTCTAGCGTCGGGGATCGGTCGTCGAGCGCTCGGTTCAAGGGTGCTTCGCTTGGGAAGTGTCCAGAACACCGGCTCTTCTCTCACTGGTTGGTTTGCTGGATTCTCGTAATTGACAACTCCGTGTTTACCGCGTAAGTGGGCGGTGTTGTATTTGTACGTGGTGGGATTGATAGTGTTGAATTCTATTCTTTGACCCTTTTGGACTAGATTTAAAGGCGGATTTATGTAGGGCTTGTCAGCACTGGAATGTCGACAGTCTGAAATGTAAAAGAACAGCTAATGAGTTGGAGATCGATTTACTTAACCGATTTAACATACTTACAGATTAACATTTCTCAAAAACATGAATATACTAGTATTTTGTAACAGGCATTAACCTACACTAAATAGATCGCTACAATTTATCAATGCTTTTATAAATATAATATTTATATTTAACGTTACAAAAATATGTAATCATAACACTCGATGCGACTGATATCGTAACGTAATAAGTACATATTACTACTAATCTGGCACCAATCCATACCATTCCCATAAGCCTAGAGCTAGGTAATTTCCATAATATACTATACAGCGGAATGCTACGACAGTGAACAACCATTACTTATGATACAGATTATGACTTGCGTTAATATAACATATTTAGCATGTAATTGTGGAACGTGTTTGAAAACAATGGTAAATTAGTAACGTGAATTTACAGAAGTGCATGGTATTTTATTCTCTCTTACATGTTATGTTTCTCATGGGGTTATAAATGTTATAATTTACAAATTTTACAATGTTAAACAAAGTACCGCATTTCAACTCCGGGTTAGTTGGTGAAAGGTATGTATCTGTTAGTGAAGATGTCACTCGTCATGCAAAGTAAAACTCATGCCAAAAAAGCAACACAAAACTTTACCTTTGTAGAACTTCGTGTTAAATGTCACAAAGTGGAAGCTATCGCCGTCTGTGCAAGCCATGTGGGATGAGTGCAATTAGAGGGTACTGAGCTGATTCACAATCCAATTGCGAACCGAGTGGAGAGCCTATTCCGAACACCAAAAATTCGAAGTAACTATCTTTGTCACTTATGTCTCAATTGGAGTGATAGAGACAGTGTCTTCGCGTTTACCTACGCCAAATTACCTACGCGTTTTGATGTTCGCAATAGGCCCTCAGTAGAGTCGAAAGCTCGGGCAAAGTTCAAGAACTAACCAGAGGCGTATTGCTCTCGACCTTGCAGAGATGCGCATCTACACATCGATTTGAACATGAAGAATATTAATACACTTGTCTTTTAAAATGCAAGGAGGCAAAGCAGAACACGTCTGGTGAGGTATAGCCATTTAGAGTGACCTCTTCAGACTGGTAAGAAATCACACATTTTATTTCTACTTTGACCCGGGCGACCGCTCAAGTCAGTCGGTAAGCGATTGAATGACCACCTAATAGGACTTGTTGTTAAGACAGATTTTCGTGTGTTTACAGTTTCATAACGCTCTTCGTTATAAAAACGGTAATTAACAACGGTACAAATTAGTTGTGTTACGTTGAATGTGACGGAATCCAATCACGAATGGCCTAGTTTGTTAATTAATTAGTCCCTTTTTAATGGTTAACTGTCCCATAAACTTAATTAATAAAATCCAGTGACTCGTATTTACAAATCAGTGCGAAATAATGAGCTATTGGAAGACGGTTAATTGCTAAAAATCCTGTTTTAAAACTATTTGTTTATTTAAGGTTGTCAAAACAGAACTTTTGTTTCATAAATTTAGAGCTCAGTGCTGTGCTAGTGAATGAGGTGAGGAGCGGAAGGAGTGAAATCAAATGAAATCAGTGCGTTAATTCACAATGACTCTATAATAAAATTAATTACAAAACACAAAAGACACACAGAATAACACACCATGCACTTACAAAAGGAGAATTTTAAATCGTAAATCTTAAGCTAGAATGGTGCGCTAAACCACCATGCATTCTTTTTGTGTCAACATTTAATAAAAATAATACAGTCCTTAAAACGGTAAATATGATAACATCTAAAAAATTGATAGTATTATTATCTACCTTTTCGTCAAAAATAAAGATTCATATCACAGTATTAACAAGACAAAATCGTTAAAAGGAAGACGAAATTTTTAAATTATTTTAATAGGACGGCATTCAGAATACTTATATATTGCTTAGCTATTTAATTTATTAAACTACACAAATTCATCTAATAATACAATGTTGGCTACATTGTCCACGATTTATCTAAAAGCGCATTCATTTCCACAAGTACCAACAAAATCAGGTAACAAATAACTTTTAATAAATTCAAATTTAAAATATAAAAGGAAGACTACAGATTCAAGTCTATATACTACCAGATTTCAGTACCATAATCTGATTCGGAAACAGATAAAATACGAGCTCGGTGCATCGAACTATCTACAGGTACAGTGACTTTAGTAGGATACAACGGGCATGATGGCGGAGAATGTAGTATACAAACATCGTCAGGATCAGAGTCCAAAATAGCACTTAAAATATTTAGAGAGGTATCTCTATTATCAGGAATAAAAGCTACAGAGTGCCTTTTCGGCATCGGAGTTGTGAATGGACTCAAAGCTAGTGCAGACAACTGAGATTCAAAACTGTTGTCCACATATGAACTGCTGTTATTAGTGCAATCACAATTTTCAGAGTCGTTTGTAAAACTTCTATGGCTAAGTTTGGGAGAGACGGATGGCGGATAGTTTATTTGTTCACGCAGTAAATCTGCATTAATTTCAGCTTGTATCATTTCTAAAGAATCAACTTTCTTTGCGTTACTGTTAAATGTTTCAAGTTTCAAAAGCTTCTTAATTGGCATTAGAGGTGAATTTGCAAGCTTGTAACTATCACTACGTTTTACTTTGTTATTAATTGATTTTTCACCGCTCGGAGAAACATGAACGCCTTGAGCGTCTCCATTATTATTAATATTGTTTCTATTTGTAAACATTTTCAGTACTTCTGCTACTTTTCGACCAGATTTGCTAAGTTCATGTCTACATTTGCTATTTTGTAGTATAATTGGTGTTTGAAAATTGGGTACAAAAGGAATTATATCATCATTTATTTCCGGAGACATCCCTAATTGGTCTAAATTAGTGTTAAGTATAGAATGAATCGATTCTTTTTTCGTTGTATTCTTACCTGCTGAATCATCTTTCGTCGGAGACAAGCTGACGCCCTCCGCATCGTGAATATTAACATAAGCCCCAGGTCTAGGAATTACTTCTACTACTCGCGGTAAATCTTGCGGATTTTTAGAAACCGCATGTGGCGGCCGTTGTGTGATTGGAGTAGAAGGTGTTTCGGTAACAGGTGTGGCGGTGATGATGGTGCTTGGTTTAGGAGTTGGGAGAGTCACAAATTCAGTTGTAACTGGTCCATCCGGAACTGTTGGCGCTTTGATAATTACTTTCCCTAGCTGTGGTGATGTGGGTTTGCTTGTGGGTGGAGGGGGTTCGTAAGGGAAGTCCGTCTCGTCATTTATTTGAACAACATCTGCCATTTCTCTCTGAACGACAGCAGCAGTGGTGGCATTTACTTCCTGGACGAATGGTCCTGGCTCAAAAGTTGTATGCGCTCCTTTTCTCCGCTTGAGCGTATCAGATGAGTAAATAACTTGGCCTTGAGAATCTAAAGTTACTTTAGCACCTTTCTTCTGGAATTCTTCTAGTGCAGGCATTGGCGTTTCAAGTAATCCATGTTCTAAGAAATCTTTACTTTCACTTAAACAATTTGGCAACTCATTTAAGGACACATACTCGGTATCCGGTAGTTTTCCCGATAAAACTGTCTGCAAGTTTTTCCTCACAATATCATTGCTTCCATAGATACCTTTGTTAAGGCAAACTTTTTGGTTGTTATTTTTAACATCAGCTATAGTCACGTAATCGCCAGCATCGTAAATATGGTCCGATAAATTACTTTCTTTTGGCACAGGTGATTTTTTATTTGACAACTTAGCAGGAAGTACTCCCTTTAGCTTACACATTAGATTGTTAAAGGGCTTTAGATTTATTTGTGTATGAGGTTTGCTTGATTTAGTCAACTCAGTAATGTGTTTTGGTTCCTTCGGTTTTTCTTCTACAGGTAGGTCTAGCTTAGGTCTACTGTTTGACTTCTTGAATGTACTCTCTTTTACTGGCTCTTGCTTTTTACATTCATCAACATCTTTGTTGCTTGTTTCGCTTTCGTCATCGGAATTGGTTGGAGTAATAACACAAAGCGAAGGAATTCTGGAGCTGTTGATTGTTGTTTTATATCTTATTCTTTCTATTCTGTCTGTTCCTTCTAAATCGGAGGATTCCGAGTAATCTTGTTCTGATAAGCTGTTCTTTCCATGAGCACTGGATACAGAATCTTCTATTGGAGAACTAGACGTATTATGACCTGAATCTGGAGAGCTGGTGCCGGTGCTTTTCTTGGCACTTTCAAGCTCAGTTTCTGTATGGATCTCAGCTACGGCTGTCATTTCTCTGTTATTGCCGATATTTCGTGTTATGGTGATTGTAGAAGTTGGCACTTGGTTGATTTCCGGCGACGAATGGTTATAAATTGGTTTGTCAGAATAAGAACGGTTAGGATTGTATCTAAGGCTGCTATATGGAGATTTAGAAAATGAGGAGCTCATACTTCTATCTAAACTTGCATTAGCGCTATGGATGTTGTTACTTCTGCTGCGATTTAATTTTGTTAATGAACTCTTTCGCTCCGGAACTTTAGGTCCGATAACCAAAGATCTGTCGCTTCCAGCTGCCATTAGTGTCGTGCAAACCGTTCCAGCGGAGCTTGTAGTTGTGCTAGTTGACCCTTTTCCAAACAATTCATATTCGTTCTCAGCAGTTTGACTGCTAGTCGAATTGGACAGGGCATTGCTAGTGTGCATTGGCGTGCTGGGCGAAATTTCTTCTTCTTTCAAAGTCTTTAATCCGGAATCCATATGGAACGAGGTATAGTATCCTTCTGTATCACAAGAAAACTCGGAACTGGTTTCTAAATCCTCGTGTAAATCATGAATAATGTCAGGGGTGAGGGTTCCTTCACTAGTAACGCTACCAGATCCAGATGTGTTAAGGAACCTCCTTCTACTTATAATTGAGCTAGGTGGGCCATGGTGGAAATTAAGTGAGTTGTTAGATGTGGCAGCCGAAGTTGAACTTCTGGGTGGCACTGTGGTGGATGTTATTTCGGATCCTATACTAGTTCGACCCGACTCTGAGCTGGCCGACCAATTGCCGCTTGAAGAATGTGGTTCATCTTTGCCTATTGCTGATCGTCTCTGTCTCCTTTGAGCTGACGTCCCCCGTAATTTGACGCCGACGTTAATTGTTGCCGTTGTTTGTGCCGCAGGCAAACCAATGCTCTTTTCAGAAGAGGAATACGAGGCACATCTTTGATGTATTCTTCTATCTTCTTCACCCTGGCGTTTCTTACGCATCGTGACTGTTTCTTGAACTTCTTTTTCTTCTGATCTAGTGGGCGATTTTGCGTCTTTCTTATCTAGTTTCATTGAATCTCGGAAGCTATCTCTGCTTGCGCTCGGCGATCTGCCGATCATTTTCAGTCGGCTTTTACCCCATTCCTTAAGAGTATTGAAATGTCCTTTCTTAGTTACGGGATCAATAGGACTCTTCTTAAGAAGGTCGCTAGAGCGCGACCTGACGACAACGCTATCTTCGATTTCTTCAGAAGCCACGGCATTTGATGTATCGCTACGATAAAACAAACCAAGCAAAGCATTAGTCACACGCATAAGGCAACCTATAGTCGTAATACAAAGAACGCTTCTTAGTCTCGTAACATCGGCGTTCTTCAAAGATTTCATTAATCGTGAAGCTTATGAACAATTAGTGTCCGAGTGCACAATTAATTGGTTGTCCTCGTTTTGAGAACGAAACAATGACAGCCAATGTTACAGTATACACAGAAGCACAAAAAATTATCAAAGATTTGTTAAAAGTGCCGGAGTCTGAACGAACATCGCGTCGTCAGCGTCACAGTGCCGTTATTGTTATCAGAACTTATAATAGATTACATTATCGACGGGGTGATAATTACTATGGGTTTATGTGATGGATAATGTAATTTATTAGTCGGTGTAGGTGCAAACTAGAAGCTTACCCAGCTATAGCCTCTCTAAGCTCTTTCTGATCAGTGCCGGATATGGTGTTGCGTCTTTTACCGCGGGGTTTGCGCGTGCGCGTGCGGCGCTTCACCGTGTCCGTCTCGCCGCCTGTCGCCGCCGGCTCCAGCGTCAGCGACTTGCGCGAGCTGCACATGCGGTCGAAGAACTTGCCCGACGTGTCGATCGCGACCATCTCTGGGGGGAATCTGGAAGTACATCACACGTCATGTACAGTGTCAACAATCCCTTCAGTCTGATGAATAGATAAATATTTTTTTTAGGGGCATTTTCAATTGTCGTTACAAAGCTGACATCGAAGTTAACTTTTTTGTGAGAGTTAAGCTAATTGGGTGTCCCTAGAAGTGAAAATGCCCTTAGTACAGATGGTCCCTTTTTTAGGCTCTAGTGCGAGAAGTGGGTCATTTTACGTCAGATTCAAAACTTCGGAGGGCCATCTGTACTAAAAAACGTCGTACGAGACACGTGCAAAAACGAAATTCGTAACTCGTGTCGATTTAAAACACTCCCTGTCGGTCGTGTTTTAAAACATCGCCACTCCTTTCGAATTTCATGTTTTTCGCACTTGTGTCGTAATATACTATTATGACATTCAAGATCTTGATTCTTGATCTTGAACTTTACTACGTTTCCGCGCAAATACGACACTTCGTATTACTTATGGTTTAATTATTACATTCGTAGCGCCTATAGTGATGTTTTAAAACAAACGATGGGTGTTTATATCAAGTGACAGTATTGTCATTAATTTTCTTAATTACAGGACAGAAGAATAACTCTAAACAAAGATAATTACCTTTATAAGCGTAGGTATCAGTAATCGCGATAAAATTGGCGTAAGTATTTCAACGAAGTATAGTGTTTAAAGTAAGTAAGTACCAATACCAAGTAGTGGGTCTTAATTCCTGAGAGAGGTACCTGTAAGGGATCCCTAATACAGATAAGCTGGTAACTACTTACTCGAATTATGTGGGTGATGTGTTATTATAGCCGTTTTCTAAGAAGTAATCGCAATATCGTCTTCGTTCCAATTTTATTACGATAAGAAGGTATTATATTTTGCGAGGCACTGATGCGTTTTTTTAGGGATAAACTACTCAAATGATTAAAAATGGCAAAATCCATTATTTTTATAAGCTAATAGAATACTTTTTTAACATAGCAATAAATTCTCCTGTTTTGGCAAAGAGTTAAGTCCGGTATGTTCTAATTAGAGCTTTCCAAATCTAGGTATAGATAACAGGCGGAAGTCGTAAAAATGCACTAGATCGCAACTGTATAAAATATGCGATCTGGAACTCAAAACTTACTGAAAACCTTAAAACCACCCAACCATGGTCAATATACTGCACTATGGTCCAAAATTTCAGCTCCTAAATAAGCATAAGTACCAATCTACGTTTTGGTTTTGTCCAAGATTTTATTATTGTTATACTGAGGAGTTTCTGCCTATGAATAGCACGATTAATATAACAATTCCACCTAATTTTTATTTTATTTTATGTTGAATGTGACGACTCTCAGCTTCTTCAGGTCCGGGCAACCTATGGTCGATGGATTTTACATTATCGAGCTCTGTATTCGCATGGACTGGATGCGTCCGGCAGCGTTGCCCCGTCTCTCAAGGCCACTATTAAGGATTTTCGTAGCTGAAGTGTGCGTAGAGAGCTATGCTCGGAATCACCCTGCGAGACCGGATCAGGAATGAAGAGATCCATAAGCGGACGATGGTTGCCGACATAGCATATCGGGTAAGCAAGCTGAAGTGCCAATGGGCAAGGCACATTTCTCAAAGAACCGAGGGCCATTGTGGCAAGGGTGCTCGAGGTGAGACCACGCACTGGCAAACGCACAGTGGGCGTCCACCTGCTAGGTGTCCAGACAACCTGGCTAGAGTAGCGGGGACACGTTGGATGCTCGTCGCATCCATCCGGCCAAAGTGGAAATCTATTGAGGAGGCCTATGTCCAGCAGTGGACGTCCTATGGCTGAAATGATTATGAATGATGATAAAGAGGTGTAGCCTTAATTGTATACTCACTTGGAAGCGATGACTCTCAGCTGTTCTTCAGGGCTGGGCAGCCTGTGGTCAATAGGCTCGTCGTCGCCCGAGCCGCATTCGGACAGCTCATCGGGAGTCAACGTCACAGAGCTCTGTATTCGCATGGACGCGTCCGGCAGCGCTGTCACGTCGCCCACGGCCTCTTTTGACGTCCATTTCCGAAGGTGCTCGACCACTGACGGCTGAAATGTTTGAGATATCTCGTCAACAGTTTGGAATAAATTCGTATCTTATATTTTCATGAGTGAGTTGCATAATTATGTAGAGTAACTGCGTAAAGTTCAGTTTAGTAGACATTTTTTCAAAGTAATTTTGTGGATGTGTTCTTCTAATGATAGTTATCTTCCTATCAGTAGGTAGGACATCTAAAAGACCTCGACAAAAAGTGAATCTCCTTTTTAAAATTTTTTTTTGTAGAATATTATCTGAACATGGTTCCTACATAGTATGTAGTACATACCTACATTATTAGTCAAAAGGAATATAAGGATTGGTCGCTGCAACGTCATAAGCAAACAACAGTGTCGCGTCAGTTATTATCTTAGCTTATCTATCTACCTAATTTAATATGAAGATAGAGATAACAGAAAGTGACCAAATATAACGAGTTATCGCTAATGAAAGCACTTAAAACGAAACTTACTTACTCACTTAAAAGCTGTAAAATAATTTCCCTTCAAACGAATTTTGCAAAATTGTAATTATTTCTATAGTGTGGCAGGACTTTCAATATTCAGGAGGTCACAATTTAATTCACGCGATTTTGACATTCCTAAATCGAAGGCTCTACAATTCTCAAATCTTTTCAACGGATTTTCCGTACAACGTTTGCCCTAATCGCATTGTGTCATTTTCCCCCTACCATTGGTTTTAACTTACAACGTGCGTTTCAATCTCCACATCGACCTTCTGGTAGATCCTCCGTCTTTTGGAGCTGAGCACTGGCGTGCAAAGGAGGTAGGGGGAATGTTGAGAGTCCTTGCGGAGCTGGTCGAGGATGGAGGCGGAGAGACGGTCCGTGGTCGCCTTCTCGTACAGGTTGCGTAAGCTGGTCGGCCTGAAATGTGCAAGTGGTTTATACGATCAGGTTCAACCTTTGACCGCCATTGTCGATAGCGGAAAAGCCAACGAGAGCTGCCACTGACAGCTACTCGTAGATACAGATAAAGACTTACGCAAATTACAAACCTGAAACGATCTTCACATTCGTGCGTGACGTTGGTGATGTCACCAACTGATCATCAATCCGTAAAAAATAAGTATTTCCATCAGCGTTAGTAGTTCAAAGGATTAAGAATTAATACACAGCAGTACCTAAAGTATGTAGCTAAGGTTATCTAGACCGCTTGACTGCGCTGCATTGCAAACAGTAGCAAGATTCACGCGATGTTGCTTTTGATTTGCATGTTCAGTAAAAAAAACTTTAATTGGTCAATGGTAAAAACCTTTCCTTTTTGTAAATTGGCATATTATCTTTTTATATTTTGATTCTATTACTTAGCTGTGGTCTTTCACCTTAGTTTTTTCATTGTACATACTGGCTATCAGTTTTCAAAAGGACTATTTAATTTTCTTTGTCGTAACGAACTAACTATCCTAAATTGTATGTTCAGCTCAGGTTAACAGAATATATCTGAATACTTTCAAAATAAACTTGTTTAGTATTCTCAATTTTCACGCTCAAATTCCAGAATGGAAAGGAAAACTTCGAATTCATCAAAAATGCAGTCAAACGAGACGAGACTCGTTGCGGTCATACCACATCGGGCCACAATTCCACATCACTTGAGGGATTTCCCAAAAATATGCGATGCGGGTAAAAAAATAGTTGTTGTTTTTTATACTTAATAATGCAAATTTTACCTTGTATCAGGTGTGAACAATTCCTTTTTGAGGGGATGGCTCGCCGTGTAGTGAACTTTGCGCAGCGCAAAGTTTGACAGGCTTCCCTCCGCTGTAACAACGAAAAAAATACAAATAAGCAACTGAAACGATATTTCTTGCGAACAGAGTTTCTTTTGAACACGACGCTTGTAACCCAAATAAAGTTTGAAATAAGAAAAGTGTCTAAAATATCGGTCCCGAGTTCTTAGACATTCGCAGTCGCGTTACTAAAACGGGTTATCTTTTAAATGATGTAGATAATAAAAGCGGTGGAGTTATCTCGAAGAGAAATATGGTTTTAATATCTTTAACGAAGAAATACTTGCTTATAATCAGACATTGTTCCAACATGGAGGAAATAGGGATTATTAGTCACAAGTTTAAATGGCAGGGTGTAATAAAGGTGAAACTGACTAATCACTGACCATTATTTAGCCCTCAGGTTTATCGGGATTTATGTTTCCTACTGCGGTAGATCATTTCACATCCTCTGCTTGGCTAACTGTTTAATACTTTCTCCAGTTTATGCAACTTGGTTTTTAATACGTAACGTAAGCTAAGTGATAGTATCCTACCAATTATTACGTCCAATAAGATTTATGTATAAGAATAATTTATGGACCTTTTTAGGAGAAAACACTAATGCAATATATGTATTTTTAAAGACGTGTATTGTAACTGATTGGGAAATAAAATAAATAAAGTAATATCATGTCTCAAATAACCTCTAATTATCACAATATGTATAGAGTAGTAATTGATGGCATTTAACACACATTGTTAACCAACAATGGGGCTCTATAACTCTTCGGAAGAAGTTAAAGGTGATCAATCAAATACGCAATCAACCACGAAATGGTTCTCCTACGTGTGTTGCTTGTGTGATGTAATATTAGATTACAGTAATACGTCCAACAAAATGGAAAGCTGTCTAGATTTCATCTGCAATTGGTATAAAAAAAACGTTAATGGACTCATACCGGATATTAGACAAGTAGCTACTAATTGAGACTGAAATTACTTGAAATAAAATTTCATAAAACGGAAATCATCTTTCAATTTAATATACGTTGAAGTAAAATCCCGGATAAAACAGTTTATAAAATCTACAAAAAATATATAGTCTACAGGATATGGCTGGTATTAGATTTGTACGACATAAATTAATAAGGTACTTAGTTAAATCAATATCTAAGCGTATCATACTTTACAGATAGCTTCATAAAGAGTTTAATTATGGATATTATTATTCGCCCTCTATAGAGATGTCCGGGGGGAAAACCTTCCTACAGATGCATAAATAACTGATATAGTCTATAGCGACATTTCGTTGTAACTTGAATCGAAATAAGATATCTACATTTCAATTTCACATATAAAAGTGTTTTTATTTTACAGCTTCACGTCATTTGGCAAGTAAAACATTACCAGGGAATAACTTTACATATGAGTACAACGCGTTAGGAATGTGACGGAGGCAGTCTAAGTCTCTGATAAGCGGAGTCAAACGTGCTTAGAGTTATAGCAATAAAAGATTTTACAGCAGCGACATAAATCAAGCTTGGTAGTCGGTAGTAAGCTGTAATAGTCGTATAAGTGTAGGATTAGGAAGCTTGTCTAGCTTAGTGGTATAAAAATACATTTAAGCCGTGTTGAAATCGATGCTATTTCATATCTTTTTGAATGATTCATATCTTTTTTACAGCTCAGGGTCGAATAGCCTAATTAACCTCGTTGTTAAATAAAGGAAATACGTTGAAATCTTTAATTATTATAGCTATCTTGTCTTTGAACTCTAGCTTAATGGATATTTAAAAACCCGTTCTCAATTCAACTTCTGTGACGAAGGTGAAAGAGTTGTGATAATTGTGACGAGTGATATTAGTAAACTCGCAAATACAAACGAACAAACATGCTAAGAAAAAAATCGTGTGAAGTTGTAGTAGTTAAGCCCGGAATCAAACAAGAATAATGTTTATGCATAAGAGCAAAGGTAGAACAAGCTAGTAGGAGCGCCTATCTAATGCAATCAACTCAGGGAACGATCTTGATGATCTTTACAAATGAACTTATATAAATGTTAAGTGTTAAACATTAGGAAATAATGCCACATAGCTAGTACCTGCAACAATTCATAATTGAATGCCGGATTATAGAGGTTTCATGGGTAGGAACTATAAACGTTAAATTTAGACTCGTGCATTTTTCTGTTACTGGAATGATAGAATGAATGGAAATGGGAAGCAGGTATTTCTTCTTCATTTAAATCAATATGTTTTGTATTCCGGCTATCAGAGTATAATTGGATTCTCCGAATTAACCGATTAAATTGAGCCAAACTACGTCGTACATAGGCGACTGGATTCCGAAGTCCCGATCCCGAGCCTCTCGAGCCCTTTTGTTCTAATTGAATAGAAGTCCCAGACGTTCATCTATTTACGACAAGCATGGCTGTATTCGCATGCGGTCAGTGCAATAATGCGCATTCCGCGCTTGGCATAAATTTCCGTTGGCGTTAAAATACGCTGGACATTGGACGTTGGACAAAACGCAACTGCGTTTAGAGCGATAGGTGCTGGAATAATAGTAAAAATTAATAGTACAGTATAGGAGGCTGGACTAACTTGGTTTCCAATTGGGATGAAAGGTTAGGTGACAGTTGCATTCGTAAAAATCCTGCTACAAGAAGTCTTGATAATGATGCGTTACTCTTTGGAAAAATGCGGTGTAAATATTGTACTTCCCAATTTTATTTCTCAGAAAACA
Source organism: Thaumatotibia leucotreta (assembly GCA_025490895.1). NCBI lineage: Eukaryota > Metazoa > Arthropoda > Insecta > Lepidoptera > Tortricidae > Thaumatotibia > Thaumatotibia leucotreta. Next base: position 17,418 of record JALPQI010020034.1, read on the forward strand.
GTTTTATTGTTCTGATTCTTCAATTTTCTTTGCTGATTTATGCAAGCAAAACAAAACAATGAAAGGATAAAGACGTTTAAATCTTCACAGGTCCACAGTCAATTGAATTTCGCCCTATAATGGTTGCAAATGGAATTCCTCTGTGAATGGCGCGCTTAAGGGTACTGCCCTCAGGAAACTAGTTCCAAATAAAACAGATAGCGATATTGAATAGTGTGGCTCAGAGCCGCACAAGTGGAGCCATTGTGGGACGGCCTTGGCTCCTGGGACGCAGCAGCTACGTGGGTGGCGACGCAGACCCTTACCACGGAATCGTGGATGTCCTAACAAGTCTTCGTACCAAGTTTGCGAGTATTTCTTGATTGGCATTAGAAGGACGCTAGCAATTTCACATCGAAAATTCACTTCTGGTTTCAGCAAAAGAACATGTATCTACAAGTTGTGTTAGCACTGCTGATGATAACTGGACAAATGGCTGTTAATATTTTTGTTGCAGCCCACTACATATTATCCGGTACAGTATCTTTGATAAATTAGATATCTTACCTCATGTCCCCTCATGTGCTATAAAATGTTATCACAAAAGTACTGAAGTTGTAATGTACGCAACAGTGAAATTAAATTAATATTGCACTATAAGTGATACAAATGCATTCACATTCATACCCACGCGTTGACCAGAACATAAAAAGCTAATACTTACTCTTTGCATAAATTCATCTCCATTAAGTTATCTCGTTCCATATTTTAAAATGTTATGAGAGCTAGAAATGTTATTAGTTCTGTTTTGTCGTTTTGATTTCAAACTCGTAGTTGGTTGAGTTGAGGGTTTTTGTATGCTGAATATTGTTCGGGTAATCCATTGCCTGCGGCAGGCGAAGGCCTATGGGTCACGACTTTGAAAAGGCCTCGCAAGGCCGCTGCATGGTATGTGCATGTGCTTGTGTGCAATTTGTACTGGAACAAGTTCTCTCTTATCCCTTAGGATATTACACATCACCATTTACTTTTTCTCGCTACTAGCATCATTGGTTGGTTTGTGTTGAAGAAAATGGTTAGTTCTGACAGTGGAATTTTTAAATAGAAGTTAATTAAGAACATTGCTTTCAAAATCGGCTCACAGAAAACCTGAAGTGAATAAAATACTTTTCCCTCTTCAATAAGAGATAAAGAGTCGGCGAACTCTGAGAAGTAATTCGCACGCAATCGACCGTAGCAATTTATGGCTTGGGAACTTGCGAAAATATTCCTAGCCCACCAAACGAGGTTACTTGACCCACTGCTGCGTAGAAGAAAGGGATTTATAGAGGAACGAACTCAGCGTTTCAGCTACAGCTTTATTTTGCTTTCTATGATTCATTGAGGATACTTTACCATTTCTTCTTAGAGATTGTCCTAGTCATGATAATATGGGACATAAGCGAGTAAGTCGAAGTAGATAAGGAAAATTGTATCTCATTAGTGGCGAATAAATCTTCATCCCAATCGTACTGGATTATGTGCTTACCTAAAGACGGCTACTGTTACATTATTATCATTGATCAGTTAATTACGAGCTGCGCATACTTGCTTATTGTCCTTTAGGATTCCTGGCTACGCCGAATTTTGAAAATGGAAATAAAGATTACTGATATACTTAGTTAACTTTTCGTAGAAATTGATTACCTATCAATCAGGCAATTGGTGCATCTGAAGCCGACTGTATCTTACGTTAATAACGAATTCTAAACCGCAGTGTGATAACGGGTTAATGTTTTAATCTGGCTGACTTCTTAAAGACGTAAATTCATTGTGAGAGGATACCTTTTTCTTCCTTATCGTGAAGCTTGTCTGTTCGGCATCCAATTACTTGGCTAAATGAATTGAAATATGTATGTAGTTAGTTATGTATGTATGTACATACTATGTTGTCGAGTTGGGGGAGCATTAGCATTTTGATGAACACTGAGAGCGAAGCTTTAGACTAAGTTTATATCACTATTGTTATTAGGATTTCCATAACACTAACGTATATTACGGGTAAGCACTATTTCGGACCATATTGAATATTGCATGCGTGCTCTCTTTGACAGTCGTATCGAGACCGAGGAAGCACGTTTATGTAAAATAATTCAAATTGAGAAGTATTATGTAAATTGCATTAAAACCGAAGAGATTTTATCTATAAAGAGTTATTGCAATGTTTTGAAAATATCAGACCACCTTTAAGATAAATTGACCAAGATTATTATTGTTTTATCATCACTCCTCCTTTTGAGATAAGTCATTCGTTGTAATAAGACGCGGTGGTGTGACCATCACACGTCGCTTGCACAAACTTTATAACCATTCACGGTATTAGAAATGTAATGAATGTGAATGTACAGCACATGAGTCATTTAATGCAACTCCATCTATTTCGAGATCGTCTGGGAATCACAACAAATGCCGTCGGCTCCGGCTCATTTGTCGCGGCGTAAATCTTTGCCTTTCAATCAGTTAGTGACGTCTAGAAGGGAATTTCAAAATGTCCTGCTGGGAATGCAGACAGCAGGTGCAGTTAAAAGCGATCCAAAAAGGCATTGTTACGAAGCGTCGAACAATGTAATTTGTTACGTTAAAGTACTTTACCTCATTTAGGTGTGCTTCAGTGACTTTTGATGTTGGTTGCTCCATTTTATCAGTATTTTAATGCATGTTTTATTTCTGGCGACTTTGAATGCATTTGCGTTCAAAATGCACATTAGATCTTAGGACCATTTTGAGGAAATTGATTCCACTGATTAAAAAAACGGTCTATAATTTATTTCTACAGTAGCGTCTATCAGTGCTAAGTCTACAAAATCAAGGAAAATAGCCTGCGATGGTACGGCCATGTCATGAGACGAAACAAAGAGCACATGGCAAGGGTCGTCGTGGAAATCGAAAAATCAAAAAGATATCCGGTCGTCGACCGACGACCTGGATGGGAAGGGAACCAATTCCAATCACCAAGATTTTAAACTCAAAATTGCACAAAAACGCCCAGTATAGGTCTACTTCTAGTTCTAGAAAGACTGACCCAACAAATATGAGAAATGGGTCCAGGAAAAGAACGAAGATGTGATTTTATATTTTAACAATGCACTGGTAGACTGGTACAGTACATTCAGGTTACCAGTATAAAGCTGAAATCGACTTAATTAATAATAATATAAATCTACTTAATTAATATAACTAAATCTGCCCGTGAATGGGTTGCAGCAGGAGTAAAACACAGCAAATTTCTCCAAAGGGCCTCCACGTGTTGGATCTATATCTCCGCGCAAGCATATAAAAAAACCGGGATTTGTAAGCCCGTGATTCTCAAGGAGATACAAATATAACTAACTTGAACACTTTTTGCTACGAATCGCCGAGCAGCTTAAGAGCAGCTTGATTATTGAAATTAGAATAAGTGTATGCGCATTATGCGCAATAGCAAGAGGTGTTTTTAGTGTAAGTAGCAGCGTTTTGGACTATATCAAGACTCAATAACTATGAATACTTGCTGCAAGCATCCTATTCGAAAAATCTATAAGTTCTTGAGACACGTCTCTCTAAGAGATCGCCAAGATAGACGTTAACAGATGCTTTGCATGATGCAGTAACAATCCCTCATAAATATTGTTTTCGCTTGTCGTCGATTCAGCGACAAATAATAAGGCATTCACTTGTTTTGCTAGGAGAGGAAGGCTTCATGAATTGCTGATATCAGCTCTATTTTAAGGCCATCTTTGAAATGATATTGCATAAATTTTCAGTAGACAATGTGTACTTTATTTACTGTCCTTTAGAAGATTAACCCTTTAAGGTTCGATTAAGATGTTGTCTATCGTCCGTAAGATACACAAGAGTGTGTGTATTGAGGTTCATAGGTTGACAAAATGTTTCAATTTGAAATCATGTAGGTAGGTACTTATTTTCTCTAGTATTACAAAACTTATGGGATGATCAAGAGGGGGAATATTGTCATCAATAGGTGTTCAATACTCATGAAGAAATGTAACGTAGCAACATATTTTTTAAATGATTTGATGAGTATTATCAGTCATAAAAAAATTACATTTGAATTTACAATATGTATCACATAAATCCCACTTATCCTAATATTTTGGATGAGAGGCGGAGCATGCACGTGAGTAATTACGCTGCCGAAATTATTAAATTAAGTCAATTACACACCGGAGGGTACAATGATTTATTTCCAAAGTTGCCCGTAAATGTCGTAATAAATTGTTTACCATAAATGTTTATTTCGTGTGCCTAATAGACCTATTTTGACAAAGACGTATCCTTGTTTGGCAAACGAAATGTAAATTAAGGCAAAAAATTATGCGAATGTCGCCGACTATGGTGGGGTCGGCGATATTTCTTACAGTGGACGTAAAGCTAAAAGTTGAAGGCGTGTAGCGGCCTATTATTATGACCGAAGGCGAAGGGTCGGGGGTTGAGAGGATGAATATTGTTGGTCACATGTGACTGTCACACGGGAGGCTTGAGCCGACATTGTGGACCTTTTAGTTAAGTACCGCAACTCCCATTTCGCTTAGAAAGGGCCCTATTATTGGGAGAATGGCCGCTAAATTTTCAATAGAAACGTATTTATGCGACTAATTAAAACTTTTGTCATAACGTTGAGGACAGTAGTCGTTTGGGATTACAACGTAACTTACGGTCTCACGTCTGGAAGTCGACTAATAGACGACACCATAATTTAGACTATGCAATACCACTATGGGGTGGGCATACCCCCGAGTTTACAAATGCCTACAATTATTATAATACGTACTATTACGTAGGTACTCCTTTCAGTCGTCTGCCGCCAATGCTGGATCCAAAATACAGTCAAGTTGATCCCAAACAAATTAAGATGTCATATTATTTACCAAAGAAAAATACCAATATCCGAGAAGAAAAAATCGAAATAAAAATTGTTTTAACAAAATAATTTGATTAATGCGAACTTATCGATTCCCAAACTTGTAAGTCCTGTAACTCGAGTTGCAGCAATGCGAAGCCACCCTAACACATGTCACGAAAAGCACCGAATTGATCGCTGCAGTGTTTGTTAAATAAGTAGGAATTACTAGCAGGCAATAAAGCCGACATTTTTATTGTCCGGAAGATTTACTGCGGGACACTATCAACACGTATGGGACGTTAAATCAGGACACAAGTGTCCTTACAGAGCCTCATACAACCTAATGCGAATCGTCGAATGGGAGTTCTTAAGGTGACAAACCGGTGAATTTCAGTAGGGAGCTAAGAATAAATAAGTTAAGAATATTTTAACGATAAACATGTCTTAATTGCGTAAACTTGCGTTTAATGTTAGCCTGATGTTTTGGGCATGACGTTGCACACAAATTACCTATATAAGTTTCCATTCGATAAAGGATTTAGATGTGTAGTGTAGGTACAGTTAAGGTAGAAGATATACAAGTGCGCAAAGTGCAAAGAATATGTATACACAATAACCCTATTAAGATATTACTATCAGGTCGTGTACACATATTTTTTGCACTCTGTCCACATCTATATTTTTTACATTAACTGTACCTACGAATATAAATTCAGGGTAAGTACGTGTATTTGAGAATGAGTGACAAATTAAAGCGGATATAAACTAAATTCAAGGGTAAAACGTGTCGTACATCGTGTAAACTATTCATAGTGTAGTTGGTTGAAGTTACCAAGACATTCAACGCTGTGGCCAGTCTCAACACGTACCGGCTATAAGCGTTGTTCAGGCAATATATTATTTAAACATTAGGGGGACCACTTGAGTTCCAAAATAGTGAATACGTAGTAACAGTAACACATGAATGTTTATTTACAAAGCACGTAGCCTGGCGTGAGCCCAAGTCCGTCCGCAAATTTAAAAAGTTTTATCGGCCTATGCGCGTCTCCGGTTTATGGCACTTTTTAGAATTGCACGCCAGAAATGGATATTGGTGGAGAGTACGCTCCCTCGTACTTTTCGTGATACCCGAGGGTAATGACTCTGAAAATTTTCGGATTACGTTTTTATAGACATGTTTGGTGGAGGTGTATGAGTTGCGTCAACGATTGACCCGGGGCGACCTTTCATTTTGTTTGGCAGTAAAAGTGGAGGGACGAAATCAAATTGCACGGTAGACTAGACATGGTCTTGAACAAGTTTGGATGTTCAAACTTTAACACAATATTAGTAAGATGCAGCAGCTGGTTTGTTCATTTGAAAAGTAACGTACCGAAGTTTTTAACTACATACTTAGATTATCTTCATACGTGTAGATATTGTCTTTACAGACTTCATACGTATTTTGGACGTGGAGTCGTAGATTATGTACAAGTTCGTTTTTTAATTAGTTACATAATTAATAACCGAGTACGAAGTGTGAGCTATAAACCTCGGTGGCTGCAAAGGCAAAGGGATTTATTGTGATTTTATTGCAATTCAATCGCGTACAGAGTCCGGGATGGCTTGCATGAACTAGTTTAAGCTTTGTTCAGCAGCATAAGACAAATTTAAGGTCCTGTTATACTAGTTGGTTGAAGATCTAATCTTCGTCGCTTGCGCAACAATTACGGGATACGCAGCCTGATATGCAGAGCCTGAGAGCGATTTTTATAGCTGCGCACTTGGACAGTGATCATATTTTATATTGATCTATTTTGATTGGCTTATGGACCCATCTGTGTAGTGTAGGTATGACTTCGTGTTTGTTCTGTTAATAATTTGTAGCCCCTTTTAAAGCTAAAGGAAATTTTGTTGATAAGGCGCTATAAAACGATAATACCTACCTAATATGTTGAAAATATTATTGTAAAAATCTGCAGTTCAAGAACAAGTACACGTAAGATACAAATTTCTGAGGTCATTGACTGGTTTGTCGTTATTATGTAGGATTTATAAGTTAAACAAGCAAAGTTTCTCAATGCTACCCATATTTCCCAAAGGGCGAACATTCTGTATCAAGGGATATTATAAGTATAGTGTTACGCCGGTGGCATGATAAAAACTACAAATATGATTTTAGACACGTTAGAAGCGTTTTCAGCAGGCTGAAATGCGTTTTCAGGCCGTTTCAGAAGGTCCTTTTTCACATACTACAAAATCAAATATTCACCCCAGATACCGTCATTTTCAGGCGCCTGAAACATGTTTTCAGGCCGTTTCAGGATACCCTCTATCCGATAGCGCAATAACCTGAAAACCCGTTTTCAGGCGTTTTCAGGACCCCTTTTGGGCCTCTCAAGTACAAATCGGTATATAGCTAAATTTCCCATAGGAGTGAAAGAGAAAGCACTATTAGATAAAGACAGCATGAGAGAATGTTCTGGAAGGATGTGAATGAGACAGCTATAGAGAGAACATTCTGGACGGGTGTGAAAGAGAAACCTGTAGAAAGAGACAGCGATACTCTAGAATGTTCGCGCACCTAACTCGGGAACTTTCTAGAGTCGAATCTTCTCGTACTTTGTAGATTTGAGTGGCTGGTATAAATACACAGCATGACCCGGCCGAGGAGTAGTTTCAATTGAGACAGCGAAGAGATAACATCAAGAGCGAAAACTGCGATTCTAACGGCGAGTTTGAGAGTGAATCAGTGTGACGTATTAAGTGTGTGATTACTGTTTTAGTTTGGTGTTTGTTCCTTTAATTAGTAATTAAAGTGTCAGTTTTAATTAGTGGCTTATTTATACATTTTCTATAGAAAACCCACCCCACGAA
>JALPQI010020035.1:0-15793 GCA_025490895.1 Thaumatotibia leucotreta
AATAGCGTGTCTCCGCCTATCTATCGTAGCATACGATGTATGTGATAGAGTATTGAGTAAACTGAAAGAATAGAAGCGGAGAGAGAGTGGAAAGAGGGAACCACTTCCAGGCAAGCTAAAATGACGTGAGGAGAACCCGATACTTGACGAAGTTGGAAAAAAAAAATTGAGGATGTTGATCAGAATTATTTCGAGAAACAACACCCTCAACAGGTATCTTAAGGTGATGGGAATAAGTAATTAAGCAGCCTGTCCACATTACGGGAGAGACGAAACTAGTCAGCATGTTCTGGTAGAATGCATTTTGTAGATACGCAGCGGCATTATGAGTTTGGCAGGTATCCCTGCAACTTATCGGTGTTCTTTCTCCTCACTCATGGACGTGTCGACGGTTCTACGGTATTCTACGGTTCTGCAAAAATACAAGGAGGCTAGAAGAAAATAATGTGGTAACGCAGCCGTGACATTAACCTACGACTCCAGCAACGGGAAAAGGATAAATGAGCACACCACATACTCGACAGCTCACTCGATTCCGGCCGAAACATAACATAACATGCGATGAAAAGCAATCAAAGACATATATATCAGCAATGAACGGATCGCATAAGAAATTAATCAAATTTACAGGCAAAGTCTCTTCAAACAAGCTAACGATCTTATCATCGTGTATCGAGAGCATGTAAATCCTTTCCAGGGCAAGCAACTCTAAACATCAAAGTTTCCGTCCCTCTAAAAAAACCCTCGCCCTCATGTATGGTAGTTATTTGTTTCAGCGGCGGCTGTGTGTAAAATAATATTCTGGTATAGGCTGGTTCGCGTGAAGACGAGAGCATAGTCACGGAGGAAGAAGTGAGGACTTTACCCTTATATGTACAGATTACAGTTGTCATTCCAACGGAATATTCATTATTAGTTGAAACAATTCTGCTGTTACGAACTGATGTAAGCTGCTTGCCCTGGAAAACGATTTCCGTGCTCAGTATCGTGCTTTATATTGTTAGCTTGTGTGAACAAACTTTGCCTGTAGGTAAGTTTGATTATTTTTTTATGCGATCCGTCCATTGCTGAAATATCTGGGATTGCTTCTAATCGCATACTTCGTTTGCTACGATGGGCAGTCGCGCTCACGGCCAGAGTTCACAACAAGCATGTAAAGAGGAGTTTCAAGGTTGTAAAAATAAGCTACTCGTAAGATGGTAAGGTCACGTCCATCGCCGACCGGACAGTCATGTCGTGATAAACTATCTGTCCATGGCTACTGGAAAGAGGAAGGCCGTCCACCACTTGGATGATGAATGTCCAAAGATACTACAAATTATATAACAATTAATTATAGCCAGACGGAATGATTTAATATGAATATAAAGCTATCGAAAGCATCTCACCTTAATTTATGACCTCACCAACTAAAGATGCACTGAAACTGAATCAACATCTGAAGCGGACCATTCTACAAACAAACGAAGATATGGACGAAGTGCCTTCCTTATCCACAAGAAAATTGATCCCTGGTATTGGAGCTGGAAAAAAGAAGAGAAAGTATTTGTCTATATTCCAGTTCCATTGTGGAAAACGATTCCTGATGCAAGTGCTAGTTGCAAAGAACTTGTGCCTTGTCCAGGTCCACGTTGGCGTATGCGTAAAAAACGTTTTAAATTACACTCTTCTTTGTGTATGTGAAGGAACATGCTCCAGAATTTACTGTTCAGAATAAAACCTTGAAATATATTATACATAATATTCTTTTATTGATAGTTAGAAGTTATTATTCATTTGATACCTTTTTTCTACCTTACTTTTTTTTAATTTTTTTTTCTTAAATTATGTATTTTATTTTAATAACAACAGTATTTTTAAAACAACTAGTATTTGTATAATTAATTGGCTTTTAGTTCATATCTTATCAGTATAAATCATTTGCATAGTTTGGGTGCAATTTACATTTTCGAACTGGCGGGCGGGCGGATGGCGGGTGTATGGCGTTTGCCGCAGTATATGGAAAATGACATAACTTTGTTTATTTTCAACCGATTTCGATGATTTAATCTGTTTATTTTAGGATAATAGTTTGGCTACATTTTTGTAGTACAACATTTTTTTCTAATACCGCTTGTTTCCTGATGAAATGTACATTGTACGAAAAGAGTAAAAAAAAAATTTTATTCTTTCAACGATATTTTTTTTATTTCTAGATGTACGTTATAACATGAAAAGACAAAGTTAGAGCATATTTAATGACCTTTCGATTGATACTACACACAATGGTATACGTTGGGCGGTTGAGGAACAAATAAGCGCTTTTTGAAATTAGGCACTAGGCATTTTGATGACGTCATTACTGGTGACCTTGACCTTTGAGAGAGTGTCTCCCGGCAGTTTTGGATACAGAATGACATACTTAACAACATACTAAAATTTGGTGCTGGTATCCGGATGTGAACTTTTTTTCCGTAATATAATGGACTACATACTGTCGCACCAATCATGTGCTAAGCCTGCTGGGCTAAATATTTAATCATTTCATTATTTCTAACAGTTTATTTATTTATTTAAACTTTATTGCACAATAAAAAAGTAGAAATGGCGGACTTAATGCCTTAAGGCATTCTCTACTAATCAACCATTGGGCAAAAAGAAAGGTTTGCGAAATCTAAGAATGAACTTTTGACAGTTATAGATTAATCCTTATTATTAGGGTAAGACTCACCAGCCTCCGTAGCCTAGTTGGTAGTGATAGTGACCCTGCCTACGAAGCTGGAGGTTCCGGGTTTGAATCCCGGCGAGGGCATTACTTGTGTATCTATTTATCACAAATATTTGTTCTTTGGTCATGGCTGGCTACGTATTTAAAGTATCTATATGTATCTATTTATTATATTTATCTTCGCCTGGTACCCACATCACAAGCCTTATGAGCTTACCGTGGGACTAGGTCGATTTGTGTAAGATGTCCCAAGATATTTATTTATTTTTTCGATAGACTTAACGTCAAAGGTTCATGTACAGTCGACGTCAAAGATATCATTACGGTTCAAGTGCCAAAAATTTATTTACACGACCTTAATGTCAAGGCAATAAAGTCGTGTAAATATATTTTTGGCATTTAAATCGTAACTTTATCTTTGACGTCGACTGTACACGTAAATCGACAACTATATTTAACTATGCAAGTCGGCCCGAGCGTACAACTTGTCCTAGTACAGAGGGCATTTGGAATAACACAGATCTGCGATAATGTGACACAATGAAACTCGCAGAGGCTACTGAATAGCCAAATCATTGATTTATGGCTGTACGTACGGTAATGCAAATTTTAACACTTAATGCCGTGTTGAAATATGTTTCTGGGCATTTTCACTGTGAGGCGCAATGAATTAGCATGAAATTAGACAACCTTAATTGCAGTCAGGTTGGTAACGACAATTAAGTACGTTATCTTTAGGAATTTATGCTAAATCGGTGTTTTATAATGCTAATAGTTTATAAAATTATCAAAAAAAACGAGTTTTTTATTTTTTTGCTTAATATTAAGTGGTTGATTGTCGTTACAAACCTGAATAAAATTAAGGTTTTTTTTTAATTTCACGCTTGTGGGTTCCCTAAAAATGAGGGCTGATGATGATGAAGTAATAATAGGCTAAATTCAAGTCGATAAATACTATCCCCAAAACTTAAGCACAAATATTAATTTCTAAATTGAGCCGTGCTGCAGAATACAAATCGTTCATAAATAAATAAATAACATTTTAGAATTATGCAAGGTATTCATAAGTTAATAGAGAGTGTAACTTTGGGGGAGGCCTATGTCCAGCAGTGGACGCCTTTCGGCTGATATGATGACAAAGTGTAACAGAAAAGTATGATTAGATGGGAACCCTGTGGTGTAGAGTATTGATGTTCCTAAAACCTGTCTCAAGCGCAGACGTCAGGGTGCTTAACCAAGTTGCCAATCGCTAACGCTTAATCGTCAATCGTAAACGAAATGCTAACTGTCTTTGTCGCACTAATAAGAAGGAGTGACAGAGAGGGAAAACTACGATATGCTACCAAGCGCTAGCGATTGGCAACTTGGCTAAGCATCCTGGTAACAAGGACGCACCCATGTTGGCATAGACAATGCATTGCGTGTAAGTAGGTACTCTAAACAAAGATGGGTGCACACCGACCTGATAGTTTTCTACCGTGTGTAAATCTAAAATGGGCGATAAATTAAACCAGGCATGAAATTCATTAGTGTAATGGATTACGAGGTCTCATTTATACTTAATTATGACCCCACAGATTTATTTTTTATGATTTTTGGAGAGGCAGTGTAGGTAAGAACCTTTTTTGCAATTGATATGGCAGTTAAATTATGTCATCTGCTTTTGAAATTAGCTGCCAATGTTTAAATTGAGTGTGTGGCTCTACATTGCGCGCCGAATTATTCCGTACGGATATTTTTATTGCTCTAATTTTAGAGCTGGAGGCGACAGTTGCCGTTAGACCACCGCACCGCAAGGCTTGATGATGTATTGCTGAGCCAGTTCAGTATTTATAGTGACCAATAAGGAGTATTCTACAAACCCCAACACTCCATACAAAAAAACTTACCTCTTGTGGAGTATATCGGAAGATCTCATGCGTGCCTCTGTACCACTTTACAGAATGCAATGCTGGGTCATTCCTCTGCCGCGTATACTGGCATCGCAACTCTGCGTCCTTGTTGGGTACCGTCCACCGTGGGACCTCCAGCGAGGTGATTGTGTGGGATACAGTTCGAGCTGAAACAAAAACGCGGTTCTTTAACCTTATGGCTTGTCACAATGCCTGAAAACCCGCTTCATTAATCAGTCATCTTTAATTTTACCATAATATCCTATGGCACTGGTCTCATCGCGACCTCCTAAGCTATGAACTATGGGCTATAAGCACGAACAAAAGATACGCACTCTCGTGTAAAAAAAGAGACACGGCGATACTCGCCCGGCGGTGATAGCTGATAGCTACTGCGAGTATCGCCGTGTCTCTTTTATTTACACGGGAGTGCGTATCTTTTGTTCGTAGCTGTCGTGCTCTAAAGTCATTTAACTTGCGGTTATGGCTTATTGCGTATTAGGGTTTGGTCATTTGCGTATATAGCCTTTTGCTTATTGACATAGGGTTATCTGCGTTTAAGGGATTACGCGTAATAAATAATTGGTTGTTCACGAATTTGATATGATGCGTAATTGGTACAAACGCGAGTAAGATTTATAGCGTATATTGGCTTTTTGCGTTTTACTCGAAAACCTGCCGGCCAGCTGGCAGACTAAAATATGGATCATGATAATAATTATATTCTTTTTTTTTAATGTGACGAACGTAGACAACTGAGCTCTTATCCCACCTGATGCGACGCAAGAACTGAGGCCCATGGACGTAGGGATAAAAAAATCGCCTATGCGCTGCCTACCCTGAAGATTTAGATGATTTGCCTCTATCTATGCCAGTAATTACACTGGCTATCTTACCCCCAAACTGAAACACAACAGTGAAAACATTGCTATGTAGCCGCAGATTAACGGGTAAGACGGTGGTAGTTATCCGAGTGGATCCTGCGCGAGGTCTTATCACCAGCGAAAATTAAAATATTTTATCTGTCTATACTTTAGCATAAAACGTGTGCGCAGATTTTTTATTTTTTGGAGAAACAACAGAAGTAAGTGACAATAAAATACATAATATAAACTATTAAATAAACAACATCAAATGTTCACACACTTACTATAACGCTCTCACTGAAACAATTGATTAACTCATTCGCAAATTTAAATGGCGTTCCAATATTACTGATTGAAAGGAAATGGAGTTTCGAAGTCGAGGAAGTTACAGCAGAAATTATCATAATGGTGAGTGTGTCTCTTAAGAAAGTGATGTATGAAAAAGGCTACTTTTACACGCTTGTATTTTGTAATTTATTTAACCACTTGAACGTCCGATGATAGCATAGTATCCAAACAAAAAAGGCAGTAGACTGTTCGTGGATACTATACTATCCCATGAAGTCGAAGGAGACACAGTTGATTATAGCGGCATTTAGCGAAATATAGAGGCATTATTTCCTAATTCCCTTGTTGCAACAACGTAGCCTAATAAACTAGTTTGCGCTAAAAAATATATATGGCAGTGTACGCTCGTTACTCAGTCGATAAAAAATTATAATTTGTCAGTGTTGGGTCAAACTGCCTGAGTGTTTGCTAAGGACTCCTAGTTATGTCGTAAGTATTTCACGTTAATTTACATATTTTTGGGGTTATTATACATAAAAATGATCAGGAACGTGTGCTCTGTACGATAATGTGTATCATCTTAAGTTTTTGACAGTGTGATACCTGTCATGTGAGTTTAAAATATGAAGGTTATCTTTCTTATTTTTTTACCGATGTCTTAAGTTTAACCTTGATTATAGTTAAGAATCATTAGGTATTTTACAATGACTATCATTGTATTTTAATAATTGTATTTTCATTTATACTCCTGATTTTTTTTATTATTATACCTTAAGTAGTTTAGAAAATATAAACGTTTTTGTAAAATCTTGTGACTGCGCAGCGCGGGGCGTACGTCGCTAAAAAAACCCGGACAGTTGACCGGAATATGGTCGCGCGGGGTGGACGTTCAAGTGGATTAAGAAACACTTAACAACATCTTAAAACTACGAATAAATAACACGGAAGTCACACGCCGTACGAAATTGACTTTCATAGACGGTCCTGAAATTTTGTTAACAAATGTCATATATGTACCCAATTTCATATCCATAGCCTAGTTGTTTGTAATGACCCTGCCTACAAAGCAGGAGGTTCCGGGTTCGAATCCCGGCGAGGGCGTTATTTGTGTATTTATCTCAAATATTTGTTCCTTGGTCGTGCCTGTCTATGTATTTAAGTATCTTTAAAATATTATGTACGTATCTTTCTATTCATCATCATCGTCATATCAGCCGAAAGACTTCCGCTGCTGAACATAGGCCTCCCCCAAATATTGCCACAATGACCGGCCGTCTTTTTGATAAGTACACATTTTACATAATTTAAATATATCGTCCAGCGACTAAGATAGGCTTATGATGATGATATACGTAGCTACTTACCATTAGAAAAGCCGTACGGTTGTTAGCCACCGTCTTAATATAACAAAAACACACAAAAAATACTCTTAAATCAACTTAACTTATAACAAAATGGCCTTCAATACGATGTAAACCTGCAAAGATGCATACCCAGCTTATCAACGAATTCATTAATAACTTGGTTACGTAAATATGCAGCCAACCGTACATTCTCTGTTTATCACTGCGACATATTCTGTGACGAATTAATTCGAGAGACAGGCGAAACGAATGATAAGAAAATACGGAATACCAATACACGTCGCACAGTATTGTTAAAAACAGTATAGCTGCTCAAAAATGTAGATATTTTTAGTTAATATTGCCTAAAGGTCAAAATTCGAGCGTTATAGAATGCTTTACGTATGGAGTAAAAACTAACGTATCCTTTACTTTTCCATTCATGGTACGGCTACTAGCTGTTACTAAAAAATGTGATATCAATTCAATTCCAAATATTCAGCTAATTGAACGTTTCTGGTCCCAAGCATCCCTCCCTATTCAATTGAGTTACGGATACAAAAATGTTATGTGTGACTTCTCCTGCGTTTTTGGCATCCGTCCACAGCACGTCGGATCTCACAGGAATGATCTAAAGGGATCTGCCTATTAGCTGTGAGAGCGGGCTTGGAGGATGGTAAAAATTCATTCGAAATTGCTTGCCCTACTAAAAACTTTAGGTCCATAAGGTTCTAGCGCACGCAAATTGCTTGCTGAAATCGCTAAACGTCTGGTTGACGTAACTAAAGACAGAAGTGCTGGCGACTTCCTCGCACAACGCATCAGTATGGCGATAAGGTGAGGAAATGACGCCAGTGTAGCCTCGGTACAATGTCACAAGGGCCCGTCCTAAATATAGGTTAGGTTAGTTAGATTAATTTAAATTAATTTATGCTATGTACATAAATTAATTTTAATTGCACAGTTTTAAGAATAAACAACGATAAAAATAATCTAATTATTATTTGTATTGTATTGTAATTGTACATGATATCACACTGTTCTCGCTGTGTCGCGGCGACATACGTATATTGTGACAAAATCAACGAACAGCGAGAGACAAGCCAAACGTATCTGGATAAGACAATACAGAATACCAATACATGGTACCACAGTACTTTTAATCACAGTAAAGCGAGCGCTTACAAAAAACTATGTGTTGCTTCTATTATTATTATTAGTGATGGTTATCAACGTGCAATATTGCTAGCAAAGTAAGGTTGACAGAAAAATAAAATACACATGTATACCTTATGCATTACTGATATTACCTACTCAAAATGTAATAATTTATGTTACAATTATTATACACGTATTTTTAATAGTTTTTCCAAATTATACTGACTAAACGTAAAAGATTTGTTGAATGTATTTATTTGTAATATATTTGACTGTCAGTCATTTCTGTCAATTAGGAAAAATACATTTTATTTTTTACACCTCAAAAGAAAGTTTTCTTTTAAAAACAATATTTTCGGAGAAAAAAAAAATGTCTCTCTCTTACATTTGATAGAATAGTTTTCAAATAAAACTATGTCGAGCATGATTATAGTAATAAGAAGTTTTAGAATAATTAGAAAATAGAAATAGTAAAATTTTGCGGCTGCCTAGTCGCAAAAGATTGACCCATAGAAGATTGGCCCCGCAGAAGCCGGATTGGCTAATTTTGTTCGTATTCCTGACAGCAAACACTTTTTTTCATCATCATCATTTATTTTACAACACGCTTTTATTAGGTAGCTTCACTACGTTTGTAAGAAAATCTTGAAAAATATAAAATGTACAAAAGTGACGCCACATTTGTATACTGCCAAACGACCTACTCTTTTAAGTTCTTTTCAGTTTATGAAATAGAAGTTCTGTGTAAAAAATACTGTAATTTACATTTTAGTAATAAAATCTTCGTGTTTTATGTCGTGCACAATGTGATTTTTTTCTAACTTCAGTCATTATCCCTATTGAAAACTAAATACATTTTTCTTTCCTTTAGCTCATAATGAAATAAGTTTGAAATTGTCTAATATTTGCCGTATAGCAGAGTAATTAATAGCTCGCTTCTCCTTAATTTTATATTAATTAAGGCGAGTCGCTTTGTTCTCTCTGTGACGTCAGACTTGCAAAAACAGCGCTTGAATGTAAAATTCTAATGCTGAAGGAAATAGGTCAAGTTACTTTTAAACTTAAATACTTGTTAATGTACTTAAATAGGGAAATTTCCGTTTGATATACGAGTACTTTATACTGCTTTAATGTAACTTGAATACAGATTTTTATTAAAATAAGAAATACGAAATAGTAGTGTGATATTATATTACTTTCTGATGATCTATCATAGAAACTATCTACGCAATTACCAGCGCGCCATATTTGCTTTGCTTGAAGTTTGCTTTTTTTCCATTTTGCTTGAAGACGAAAGTTTTTGATCAGAGCGTATTGCCAGTTATTATATACGGTACTGAAACATGGTGGTCACTTACAATGGGCCTCATAAGAAGGCTCAAAGTTACCCAAAGAACAATGGAAAGGACTATGCTAAGAGTCTCTTTGCGGGATCATATTAGAAATGAGGTCATATGCAGCAGAACTTAACCGATACGGATCTATGAAGCGCTAAACCGTGTGTAAAAAGACCGTCAAAAATAACCATAAGTAATTTTGCAAATGCACGGCGGAGAACCATTCGGTTATTAAAGATTGATAATGGGCAGCGTCATAATAGTGGACAAGTACTTGACTACGCTCGTTATTCCGGTTGTCCATGGTGGCGACGAACATTTACATTCTAATACATCAAAAATTTATGCAATCACGGGATTATATAATGTCCAATGCCGTGATTGTATACAAATTCAGGGATTGCATACCCTAGTCCATTCTAATAGGTAAGTCCGATGTCCAATAATTGACTTAAAAAAGCTGATGATGATAATGATATAAGGCAAAAGAAATGATCGTTCAGTGAATCCCGTCTCTTCTGTTTTTATTACACTTGATCCCGGTTCTATCTTGTTTAGAATATCCCTCTCGGACGCTATTCTCCAGGAAATCCCGTTTTTTCGGGAATTCCAATAACGAAGGCCTTTCGGGATGTAATCACACAAAGCCTATGCCCCACATTCCAAGATACATTGATTGTTGTTCAGAAATCACTCAGAATTTCTAAGGGTACACAAAATACTTGAAAAGGCTACATGCTATTGAAACAGGTATTCTGAAATGATTGGGTCCTATTGATACCCAAGGTTCGGGATTGAACGATCAAAAGGAAATGCGGAAAGAGCAACTTTCATCGGGGATTATGAAAGCCAGTAGGAAGTTATTTTAGGAATGATGTTGTACCTAAGTAATGTGGTTTTTTTATTTAGAAATGCATTTAAAGATGAATGTAACTTAAACTGAATAAAATTGAATTTAAAATTTCGTGAGACGTAATAATAATAACTATAAATAGAACTAAATGGTCAAACTCGCGTATTTAGTTGCGAGGCGTGAACGCAGTACTTGATAATGGAGATCTAAATTATCCGAAACATGTCGCGCGTAGTGACTATAAATACATATAACTCGACATGAAAGGCATAAGGTCGGATTTAGCAATTTCTCTGACTTGTAAATGTAACTTTATGCTTTTGAGATAAGGTCGAATTTAGATATATCTTATACCCACAGAACCGACCTTATGCCTCTCAGGTTGAGGTTTATTAAATTTAACCGTTTAGTTATATTGAAACTGAATATGATGAATGTTTGTAAAAAAATCTAATGTATTTTCATCACATTATTTGGGTCTTTAATATGGATAAAAATGGGTATAGTACGGTCAAATCGTATATTAAACTCGCAAAACATGTAGTAAAGCTGCATTTTTGGTATGTTATTTAGACACCATAGAGCAGTATAAAACCACATTTTGCAAGCAAAAAAAAGTTGTGCTAGCTGCGTTATACGTGAAAAACTGTGAAATTTACTGTCTATTTTTAGTTTCTGATTTTTATAAAAAAAGCCTTACGTTTTTTGAGAATATGTATCAGGTAACGTTTAACGATGAATAAATTTGTAACAAGATGAGATAACATGCATTACCGTAGGTCTTATAGTTTCAGAAATTCGAGACTTCAAATAGTACCCTGTTTTGTAAACTAGATAAAATGTTGAGGTTTGCTAACGTTTTTGGTTTAATATCGCCTTACCTAATTATGCTACGAAAAACATGAAATAATTATCTTATAGCGCAATTAATATTCTTTCATTTAAGGGTAAAACCAGGTCAGTAAACTTTGTGATTGAAACTAAAAACGCGAAATTCAAAAAGCAGGAGGTCCGCTATCTAAGTTTTTCATACAAATCGCAAGTCGTGTTGCAAAGCTGCAATTTTAGGTATATTATATAGGCCCTATAAGGACGTACAAAAATGCATATTACAAGAAAAACAAAAAAGGAATTTCTGCACAGGACGAAAAAAACAGAAAAAATATTGGACTTCTTTTACTTTTTGACGTTTAATCAAAAAACTATTATCTTTTTGATACTAATTGCTACAAAACTTAGAAAGAATATGAAATTTGAAAGGATTTGAGCTACCTTGCATTACCCTAAATTATATAGATTTAGAGAAACGACGTTTCAAAATGTGCCCTTCATTAAGTTAAGAAAATAAATGCATGTTTTGAAGCCTCGTATACCCCCAACTATAACACTTACAGTAATTGTTATCGGCTCAATTTATTCCAAATTTAATGTAGTTATTATTTACAATTACTTTTTTTTATCTTAGCGCGAACGTTTTGCCAATATTTAGTGAATAGCTTTAACGTAACCTAAAATTTGTTTACGTTTTGATAAAAGGGCACTTTATGAAATGTCGTATCTCAAAATATATTTAACTTACGGTGATGCAACGTAGCTCAAATCCTTTCAAATTTAATGTTTTTTCTTAGTTCTATAGCAATCAGTATCAAAAAGATAATAGATTTTTAGTTAAACGTCAAAAACTAAAAAACGTGCGAATTTTTTTCCGTTTTTTACGTCCTATGCCCAAATTATTTTTTTGTTTTTCTTTAATATGCATTTTCGTATATATCTATAAGGCGTTTTTTATAATATACCAAAATTGCAGCTTTGCAACTCGATTTGCGATTTGTATGAAAAACTTAGATAGCGGGCCTCCTGCCTTTGGAATTTCGGGTTTATACTTTCAACTACAAAGTTCACTGACCTAATTTTACCCTTAAATTAAAGAATATTAAGTGCGCTATAAGGTCATTATTGCATGTTTTTCGTAGCATAATTAGGTGAGGCAATATTAAGTCGAAAACGTTAGCAAAACACAAAATTTTATCTAGTTTACAAAAAGGGGTACTTTTTAAAGTCTCGAATCTCTGAAACTATAAGACCTACGGTAATGCATGTTAGCTCAACTTGTTGGAAATTATTAGTCTTTTAAACGTTTATTTACATATGATATAAAAAAAAACGTAAGGTTTCTTAAATAAAAATCAAAAACTAAAAAATGGCCGGAAATTTCGCAGTTTTTCACGTACTACCCAGCTAGCACAACTTTTTTTTGCTTGCAAAATATGGTTTTATACTGTCCTATGGTGTCTAAACAACATACCAAAAATGCAGCGATACTACTTGATTTGCGAGTTTAGGGTAAAATTATGTACGATTTGACCGTACTAGTAGGCTACTTAGACAAAAAGTAAGTGCAGCTAAGCAAAATCCACTTCATTTCTCAAAATGTCCCAGGCAGTTGGTACGGAATTTTCCTTTTTGTTACAAGATTTCTTTATATTTACAAAAAAAGTAAAGTTCGTCAATATTAGAGAGGTGATTCAAGACTTTCAAAAGTAATAGTATTTTACATAATCGTCTAATAATAGAGAGCTTTTCAGTCGAGTACCGTGTTTACGACTAAATACGAGATTGAAAAGCTTGATTATACCTAACGCTATAGGGTACAACATTCTTCCTACGAGTCGATAATAATAAGTACATAAACAAATGTAAATAATAAAATTAATAAGCCGAAACGAAGAGCAGATACTGAGATGGCTGCTCGTTAATTAATGATGTCTTTTTTGCTGTTATGCGATTGGTCAAATTCATTAAAGTTGCCTACAGAGTTACATAATGAGTGCATTATAGTTGAATAGCGAACTCGATGTAAATGTATACGTTTATAATGTAGTGTGCGTAATCTTAATCCGATGAATAAAGAAAACTTTTTAAATGCTTTTTGTGTTATAAAATGGCTACAATTAAGTAAACTTGAGATATATTTTGTATGCTAAACATCTTCGTAAATGGCATCCCTTTGAACCTCTGACCAGTGCTTTCCTCCTTTTCAGTGTTTGGATTTAAATTTATTGCGAAGGGTCGTGTCCTTACACAGCTTACATTTAGAATTACATTTTAAGGCTACGTATAAAAATTAAGGAGAGTATGGATTTCCATCATGTATTATATTTTTGTGTCGTCTACTACTATTCCATATATTTGCCCGGTATAAAACTCTTCCATTAAACCATTTCGATGCCCCGTCAAATACGAAAGTATGAAATTTGAATTTATATTGAACTTTACGTACGCACACGTGTGTAGGTCTATATTATTGCTCCGTGGACCGTGATTTATATATCGGTCTTTGGCATTATACCTTTGGTACTGATATCACTTTACTGATAATTATACTGATCAGTTGCATTCAAAAGATTTTTAGAATATAATAAAATAGAATAGAAAATGATTTATTGAGCCTAAGGTACAGCAGCACCAAAACATGAATCAAAATAACTTAATTACTAAACACACACAATAGAAACAAAAAAAAAGAATAATAATAAAATAAGAGAAAAATTACATTTAAAAAAAAATCTTACAATACAATATGTTGGTGCTGTCATAGTGGCTGCAAATGGACTCTACTCCGCATATGCTCTGGCATACCTAGGCATGCCAGAGCGCTGGTCTTCCGTAGAACCCAGGGCCAAGAAAAAGCACAAACAGCACAATTACAACTGTCAAACGTATAGATTTTTGCTTTGATCTTGCTCTACTTTTATTATACCCTTTTTGGAAATGGAGGTGGGTGAATCAACTTTTTTGTGTCAGTTATTGCCATGGTTACGATCACCTGAGTCACGCTGGTTGCATGCGAAATTAAAAACACTCAGGTACAGCGGCCCTGCCGTGAACTACGAAATCCGCAAATTCGGAGATTTTTATTTGTCGCTCTGATGACGCCTTCGGTGGAATGACAGACACTATCCTCTAAATTTACGAACTTCGTTGTTTGCGGTAGCAGACCAGCTTTTTTTATTGGCACAACAAAAGTGGCTCTACTCCACCTGATCGTAAGTGAAAAATGAAGCCCATATCACGGCGGCAACAAATAGGAGACCAGCAGTATAGCCTTTCAGTTCGCCGCCTTGCTAGATGCTTCTTCACGCTTCGTTTAAAGGGTCCCAGCTTATCATCAAGCGGGCGTTATGCATTTTCCCGAATACGTAGGAAAAAAATCTATAAATTCCAGTGAATCCTTTGTTTTCATTATCTGTATCTACACTGGACTCGTTACGAAGTTCAGCAGGGCTAATATTTCCGGATATGTTGACCGTGACTCCGACACTTGGTGTTACGCCTGTCAAACTTGGTTGAGAACTGTCAAAGTTCGCAACATACGACTCGACGTCAAAGGTTTTATTAGATTTGAGTTAGATGGTATATGTTTGTTGACTTTTGATGGTTAGTTATACAGTGTGTTAACATGATGCTGGTTTATATTGAAACCGAGGATTGAGATGCAGATTTTGAAAAGTTAATTAAGAAGCAATGTACTTCAAAATAAATCGTTAATTTGCACTTGACAATGACAGATCACAGCCACTCGCAACGTTTGACAACAAAAGAAATTGTTCAGTTAATTAAAAAAAATGTCAACTCTTAATACTTGAAAACGATTGCCAGTAATGCGTATTATTACCTTTTCGTAAAAGCCTGGGTCATGGTAAGTTAACACACTGGTTACTACTCTTTCTAACAAGGTCTGCCAGTAAAAACGGCGCCAAATAGCCGTTGCGCCTACAAAAACCGCTGTGTTGGATTTTATTTAATTCAATTATTACCGTTTGTGCGTAGTTGCAAGGTTTCAAAGTCATAAATCAAACAAATAGCAGATTTTATAAGCGCAACGATGAAATTCAGATTTTCTATGGAAAGCTAACTCTTTGCAGCTAACGCTTCACATTTTTAATTTGCGACCTTTTTTACTGATAAACGTTGTTAGACAGAATAATTATAGTTTGTCTAGGGTTTTACTGTTTGTTCTTTACCCTAATGTTATTGACTCAATAATTGTACTACTGTTACTGCCAAAGTTGGTTTGACAGACTTTAGTTGATATACTAGCTCTGTCATTTTGCAGCAGCAATATGACAAAATTTGTCATATTGCTGCCCTACGCAGAAAACAAGTATCTCGAAATTTATCAAAAAATGTTTTTTTACATTATTCGATTCACTGTTTTAAAATACATTTTTCAGTATTTTATTTATTTTTTACTACTGAATAGTTTTGTAGTTACAGAACTTTCAAAAATCCAAGTATCTTTTTTCAACGGGGTATTCTACGCTAAAGTCAAGTATATACCCTAATTCT
>JALPQI010020036.1:0-27650 GCA_025490895.1 Thaumatotibia leucotreta
AAAGATGTGATTTGGTAACTTTGTCAACAGGTTGTCTAAGTAGGTAAACGTTGACAGATTAATTTGAAAATTGCAGGCTTGACATTAGGTACATTTTAAAAGTTTTTTGTATACTTATCTCATTTTAGACATAGGTGTGGGTTGGTTCCTGTTTGCAGAACTACATCCACTTTGCCTACACGTACGCAAAATTCACCCCATTTGTACATCGTAGCCATTTTCCCCCACAAAGTGGGGGGCATAAGTAGTAAGCCAGCGTGATTGAGCGGGGTTGAAATGGGACGAAATTGCAGTGGATTAAAAATTGCCGAACATTAATATTGCCATTACTATTGGCGAGGAAATATTGCTCTTTTAGTGGATGTTTTAGTTATAGTCGTCATTGTAATGTAGGGGTGCATTTTAGATTGGAAATAGACTTGTGAGTTCGTATCTAAATTATAAAGACGGAGCTATACTCAGAAATAAGAGGTGAATACGTTTTTAGGGTTCCGTAGCCAAAATGGCAAAAACGGAACCCTTATAGTTTCACCGTGTTCGTCTGTCTGTCCGTCCGTTCGTCCGTCCGTCCGTCTGTCCGCAGCATTGCTCAGTGGCTGTTCATACTAGAAATCTGCAATTTGGTACAGATATACATATTATTTGTGCCAATAAAGTGGTACAATAAAAAATAGAAAAATTTTTCGGGTACCTCCCCAACTGGTGAAGTTGGAATGATTTTTTTTATTTGCTGTAATCCTATAGTGTGGAGTATCATTTAATAGGTCTCTTAGAAAGAGTAAGGGTCTTGAAATAAAGTGCTAAAGTCAATATTTTCGGCGATAATCGCTCTAGAAGAAAAAAAAATGTTGTCCCCCCCTCTAACTTTTGATCCGTAGGTCCAAAAAATATTAAAAAAATCATGAATAGTGGGCTTATAGAATAATTTCAAATAAAACTATTCCGAATGTAATCGGCCCAGCGGTTTTTGAATAACTACGGAACCCTACACTGAGCATGGCCCGACATGTCTTGTTCGGTTATTATATTAAAAACTAAGGTCAGTGAGGTAAGTGTGGGTAGTCCGGCATGTTTTATTTGTAAGGAAAGTCCGTCATAACCGTCTTATATTGTTGAGTTAGGGGTGGAAATCAGTTGGTAGACGGATTTTCCTGATAGACGGTCTTACCCACAATGACTTTATACTGTATAGTTATGAATCTAAAATAATTACAATGATTGTTTATAAATGTGTACACTCACAGAAGAGATGGAAATAAGACTATTTGCGTCATTTTTATAACCCAGCATATTTACATATATTCCGTCTAACAAAAGTGTGGACATTTTTATACTTTTCTTAAATATATTGGGACGAAATTATACAAGTTTTCATTTTAATTCATCGCCATATATTATTGCTTTATAGTCATTACACGCATAAATCGTTTTGAAGTATAAGATTTTCACTCAGTTTTTATACGTTTTCATATTTACTTACAGTAATTTGACGCATAAATTCTGGTGGCGACTGTACCGGAATTTCCCATCGCGGAAAAGGAAAATGTTCAAAAATCTTCCAGAACCTCCCTTTTTCGTAATTACAACGGCAATTTCAACAAAGTGAGCTTTAGCGAATTACTTTACTTTATGGAAAATTCCTCGTGGATACAAATAATTACGAAAATTTTACTTCATAAAACCAAGGTTTAGAAAGTTAATCAAAATTAAGTTGAGTTTAAGGCTTAAGACATTTAAGAAGCCTGCTTAGATATTTTTGAGCGCCCTAGCCCCTTCAATATATCTGATGGCGAAGTATATTGAGTTTAACAAATTGATGTTTTCTAATCATGAATTGATTACAGCTCCCTCTATAGCAAATTCAACGCAACTGAGAGTTGTCGAGTTTGCGGACAATTGTGGTAGACACACGTCTTTGAGTGGCTTAAGGTTGTATTACCTTCGAAACATTAAGTACAGAATAGATGTCGCTAGTGACTAGTTTCACAATACCATTGACTAAATTGGCTGTGATTCACGGAAGGTCGTCTGGTGTAATTGGAAGCACGTTGGACCGGCAATCCAGAGGAAGCGGGTTCGAATCCCGTGACAACCAGAGTCTTTCGCAATTGATTTTTTCTATGGTAAGCCCATCTGTTACGACATTGGTGTATTGAGTTTTTATCTCAAACTAACCCGAAATGGCTTTCTTAGCATGTGTCTTAGAAAGCGGAATCAAGGACAATTTTCTACTTGACAGCCCACAAAATGGTAAACGTAAGCACCTATTCGTCGAGCGTAAAACACTTTTGTTGTAATCTCTTTGATCTGAGGTTGCAATACAAACTTCGAGCGTCAAATATGTAAAGAGAGAAAGTTACGTACGATATGTTTTTATTGGGTGTTTTCTATACAGTGTGTGTATGTTATGCGGGCGTGTAATTTACCCAGTAATAGTATTTAATCGTAAGAATGGAAGAGGATAATGATTTTGTTAATATATATTTTTATAGACGAACAAAAGTTATCGATATAGCCCTCCAGATTAGCAAGCTGAAGTGGCAACGGGCAGGCCACATTACACGCAGAACAGATGGCCCATGGGGTCGAAAAGTGCTCGAGTGGATACCATGGTTTGGCAAATGTAAGTTTTTTATTTATTTATTATCAAATAATGACACAGCATAACGTGAGACATTATAACTATAAATATATTAAATGGAATGGGAATAAACTCACGTGTATTTAGACAATACGCGCGACAGGTTTCGGAGAGCCTAGGTCTCCATTATCATTATTATCAAGCACTGAGCCCACGTTGGCACCTAGTGACACGCGAGCGCGACGTGTCGAATCGTTGAGCCGCCCGCTGGGCCCGTTGAGTGAGTTTAACCGTTTAATTATATTTATAGGTATTCCTATATGGCCGTGTGGTGACGGCAGTAAGAATACATTTGTCACCACCCCAACTCCTCCTGCGGGTGTCGTAAGAGTTGACTAAGGGATTGAAGTGTCACTGACCATTATTTGATAAAAGATTGATGATGCGCAGCAGCGTCATATAGTGGACACATTACTGCGATTGCCAATCCGCTTGCCCAGCGTGGCGATTATGGCATTTACCTCCATGCGTCTATACGCATATTTAACAGGAGAGGCTTACATCCAGCAGTGGACTACCATAGGCTGATGATGATGATAATGATGATATTCCTATGTATTTAACCTTTTATATTCATAGATGTTTGTGCTAAAGGATACTCAGGTATTTTTCAATTGTTTAAAAAGTTCGTCAGGTAAACCACATTGCAGAATAGCCCAAAGTTCCCCGGGCGGTTTGAAGAGTACTTTAAAATATAAAGCAACAATTTATTTTAGCTCAGGACTTTAACTCTTTGATGGCATATTTTTATCTCATTTGGCTGACAAAAATAATGATGTGCAGAAAAAATGTGCATCTTGCAAAAAACCAAAAAAAACTTGAATAATCCGGGAACATAGAATGTCTTTAATTGAAGGCAACCTTCTCTGCCATTCTAATTAAAGTAATCATGGAGTCAAAGAGACCATCATTTAGCTAAAATTAATAAAAATACAATTGCTTAAAAAACACATTTGATTTACTAATATAAAGCAATAAGCACTTTTCTAAATGCTTTTCTACTTTTGACAATAAAATATTTGTAATTTTGTAATAAATCAATGTACCGTTCAATTAAGGCACAAGTACCTACAAAAATATGGAATATTTTATCAAAAAAGCCAGTCTTTTGATTAAATCATTCACGATTAACGATTAATTGAATTTAAGCGCGTAAACTTACGTTAAATATTGTCCTGGCATTTTGAGCATGACGTTCATTATCATCATCATATCAGCCGAAAGACGTCCACTGCTGAACATAGGCCTCTCCCAAAGATTGCCACAATGACCGGTCCTGCGCCACCCGCAATCCAGCGGACTCCTGCGACCTTCACCAGGTCATCGGTCCACCTTGTGGGGGGCCTACCCACGCTACGCCTTCCGGTACGTGGCCGCCACTCAAGAACCTTCCCGCCCCAACGGCCATCGGTTCTACGCGCAATGTGCCCCGCCCACTGCTACTTCAGTTTAGCGATTCGGAGAGCTATTTCGGTTACTTTGGTTCTGCTGCGGATGGTCTCAGTTTTAATCCGATCACGCAGAGAGACTCCTAGCGTAGCCCTCTCCATTGCCCTTTGGGCGACTTTGAGCCTTCTTATGAGACCCATTGTAAGCGGCCACGTTTCAGTACCGTATGTCATCACTGGCAACACACACTGATTAAAGACTTTCGTCTTCAAACACTGCGGAATATTGGACGAAAATATGTGTCGTAGCTTCCCGAACGCTGCCCAACCGAGTCGGATTCGACGATTGACCTCTTTCTCGAAGTTGGACCTACCTAACTGAATAGTTTGCCCTAGGTATATAAATTCGTCTACAACTTCGAGTGTAAAGTCTCCGATTATTACGGGAGTTGGTGCTACATGGGAATTCGACATGATTTTCGTCTTATCCATGTTCATCCTAAGACCAACTCGCTCGGAGGCTTTACTGAGGTCAACGAGCATAGTACTTAAGTCCTCCAAGGTCTCAGCCAAGACTACTATATCGTCAGCGAATCGAAGGTGAGTGAGGTACTCGCCGTCTATGTTGATACCCAGCCTTCTCCAGTCCAGAGTCTTAAAGACATCCTCCAGTGCAGCGGTAAACAGCTTAGGGGAGATGACATCTCCTTGCCTAACTCCCCGCTGCAGCAGAATAGGCTTCGAGCTCTGGTCTTGGAGTCAGACTGACATTGTGGCGCTCTCGTATAAACACTTCAACACCTCGATATAGCGGTAGTCGACTTGGCACCGTTGGAGAGACTGTAGTACTGCCCATGTACTGAGCATGACGTTAAGTAGCCCAAAACGTAAGTTTACGCGACTAAGTCCCATTTATATCTTTTAAATAAGAGCCTATAGTACACTAAGTTGGCAAGAGATGGCGCCACCTCCGAATTAGATCGCGCGAACGATGTGTCGACTTAACACCAGTACCGAGATGCAAATTATTATTCGCTGTCCATTGTTAGGGGCAGATAAGTGCTTGGTTGGATGCCTTCATGTCTTGATCACCTTCCAAAGCTCATCTTGCGGGAACTAGTGAAGTAGCAGTGCGGTGTCTCGTTCGAAACGCCTACTGATGCTAGAGTGGCTCTTTAGTTAGGAAGTAAGATTGTAAATGGTGCCACAATACACCTTTATTCAACTGGCCGTCTTGTTTTCTTCTGTGCCGAGTAATCTCCCCGTACTACAAGCCTATACATCAGTGAAAACCATACAAAAGCCCTTTTGAAAGCACTCTTCAAACGATCTCTCTTGTCACAACATTGAACACATTTCGTGTCAAAATGCGCATTTATTAAATTTAACAGAAGCTATCAGTCCGCTGGCACGCGCGACTGGGTCCAGACCGCGACGAACAATACACCCTGTATACGGGGATTTATATTTAAACTGGTGTTAATGATAAATGGATTTGATGGAACTTATGTTTCATTTTTTTCTTTACATATCGAGCATGTTTCATCAGCTTCCATCATCAGTTTGTCGCTGTCATTCTTATAGATAATATTGAATAAACAAAAAAATACAAACAGTACTTACCAAGCTTGCTAAGTTAGGAGAAGTGTATGGATAAAGTAGTAAGTTGATAGTGAACCTACCTACGAAGCAAAAGGTCCCGGGAACGTATTTGTATATTTATTACAAACAAGTATTCCTTGTTCATATGTGTATTATACATATTTTAGTATCTGTGTTTCTATCTGTTACATATCGCAAGCCTTTTAGGCTTATTTTATAGATATTAAGCGACGATTTGCTGTTAAGCTTACCGTGGGACTAAGTTGATTTATGTAAGATTGTTTCACGATAATACATTTATTACCTTCTCACAAGCTCATTTAACTTATAACGTAAGTAATTACATGAAAGTAATACCCGTTTTAATAAAAATCCACATGATAGAAACACACTGTATAGGTAGCACTGTATCTGTGCACTGTGATTGATATGATATTTAATATAAAATAATAATATTAATTTGCAAATGGATGAATCAACTTGTTCTGTCTGTTAATGCCATGGTTACGGTCGCCTGAGTCACGCTGGTTTTATGCAGAATTATGCTACTTAAACTAAGCAAACATGCATTTTTCTGATGCTAGTAAGCTCTTTCCTTAATGGACTACCTACAAACATGGACTTTAAGCGTATTTGCATAGTTTAAGTTAAGTAGCACAATTTTGCGTAAGATCATCGTGACTCAGGCGACCGTAACCATGGCAATAACAGACAGAAAATCACCCAAATACATTGAAATAATAGAATTCGTTGTAAATTGATGGTCGTTTGATGAAAAATATTCCATCCTTAGGCGAATACTAGAAAATAAGCAGCCAAAGGAATTAAATGTCAAAAGCACTCATATAATTATCATGATAATGATTCCAAGCAACAAACGCCCATATCCCCACAGCCTTAAGGTCATTGTTACATGATTGGGAAACAAGCAAATGTAATAATCTAATAATTGTGTTTGTTTTGCTTCCGGGCCGAGGGTTGTCACAGTTGGGTAATTATTCCAGCACAAACAATGAAGACTGTGTCAGCTCTGTAGCATAATAGTATAGTCTACTACAAATATTTGTAATACACCATTGATGAAAGTAGTTTTTTTTAAACGAATAAATTGAGTGTTTTCGATTCATTAAAGCCGTTAACTGTGTAGGTACAGCTAGTATGCAATTAACCCTTAGAATGAGTACATTTTAACAATATTTTACAATAAAATAAATAAATAACAATCCTGGGTCATTTTTGTACAAATCGATTTAGTCCTGTAAGCTCAATTGAGGCTTATGATGTGGGTACCAGGCGACGATATGACATGAATATGTAGACAAATAGTTGTCAGTGACATTTCAATCCCTTAGTCGACTCTTATAACACTTAGAAGGAGTTGGGGTGATGACAAATGTACTGAATGAGACATTCGAATTACCTATCTAGTATTTCCATACATTTACGTCAACCTTCAAATATTAGTTTACCATGTTTTGACTGGCTACAGAAGTTTAATTAAATTACCAACTCCCGAAGCGTCGATCTTGTTTTCCGACTATTATTAGGGTTCTCCGGGAACCAATAAGAAGTTTTCGAAGCACAAGTTACTCGGAGAACCCACAAGCGAGTTACGATAGTATAAGTTTGAGTCAATCATACATTCAAACAAACAAGTGATCAACTGATCATCAGACCAGGATGCTTAGCCAAGTTGCCAATCGCTAACGCTTAGTAGCGTATCGTAGTTTTCGCTCTCTGCCACTCTTTCATATTTGTGCGACAAAGACAGTTAGCTGCCTTTCGTTTACAATTGACGATTAAGCGTTAGCGATTGGCAACTTGTCTAAGCGCCGGATATCTTTATGACAGTCTCAAGACTGACTTTAAACCAGTGTTTGTAAAAAATAGTACATTACTACAGACGCCAAAATTGGAAGGCAATTTATCAGTACACAAACAAATAAGCCTAACGACGAAAGAAATATACAACTTTAAAAAAAATCAACTTACACGTCTTTTTTTTACTGTTTGAGGAATTCTCTGCCCAGTGATATTAGTTCTTTTTTTACGGCGAAATGCCAAAATGATATGCAAGTTAATTCCGGTATTTTACTTTTTAAAGCAGTACTAGGAATGTTAAGTACTTGTGAAATGCCACAACATATTATCAAGTTAGTTAAACCAGCGACATGTTATTTCCTGGTTGAATTTAATGTCCATATGTCGACATTTCATTGCAAGTTTAAGAAAAATATTATAACCAAACTTTCCTTAAGAATTTAAGAACGAAATATGTGCAACTAAATTAATAATGAATGTGCAATCTAGTTCTGTTAATAAATGTGGCAGTGTAACTAATAATAACCCAGAATAACTTCTCCCTGGTTTGCTCTTAGTCTAAAATCAACACTTCTTGCACACGCATTCGAATAATTTATTCCATGTGGTATGATGCAGTAGAAATACCTATAATCTTTATATTTATGTTGGTTTCCTTGTTATCTGGAATATATGTTACTTGAAAAAAACACTCCAATTAGTTTCCCAGAAAAAAAACACAGATTCCTTTAGTCATATTATACACCGTGCTTTATTGATTTTCGTTAAATGAAAGGGAAGCTTATTTAGGTCAAAAATAATCAATTTTTAAGGTTCTCTCACACTTACCATTTTATTTATTATGTATGAAAACGAAAAAAAAAAATTTTCCGAATTCGTCTAAAAGCATTATACCTGGTAGCTACAATTAACGTACCAAGTAGCCTGTTAAATTTAATGCAATAAAAAAAAACACGATGTCATTCAAAATACCTAAAAATATGGCTAAATGCTATGTTTCTGAAAACGATGCCAAGAATAGGGCGAAGTGGAGGAGGAAAATAAAGAAGGCTGACCCCACCACCATGTGGGATACATAGCCTCCTGGCTATGTATATATGTCTCTCTTCCTAGAGAGAGAGAGAAAAAAACACGATGTATATAATTTACTACCGCTTTATGTCACAAGTAATCAACAAACTCTTCTGTCGTTAATTTACTACCTACGCCGTGCTTTGACATTTACTTTGTTACATAAACAAATAGCAATCCAGAGGTAATCCCTGAAATGAGCGCCCAAATATCGACAGGCCCACCTAATGCCAATTATAGATTGCACATGTAGTGGTTGTGTTTATCTCCACTGGAATTGAATATTTGAATTTCCTTATTTGTACAGTCTTATTCACTTATTCAATTACATTTGAATGTAATAAATGTGTCATTTCGACATCATAAAAGTGTCAGGGAAAGTTAGTACGGTCAAATCGTACATAATTTTACCCTAAACTCGCAAATCAAGTAGTATTGCTGCATTTTTGGTATGTTATTTAGACACCATAGGACAGTATAAAACCATATTTTGCAAGCAAAAAAAAGTTGTGCTAGCTGGGTAGTACGTGAAAAACTGCGAAATTTACGGCCATTTTTTAGTTTCTGATTTTTATTTAAAAAACCTTACGTTTTTTGATATCATATGTCATTAAACGTTTAAAGACTAATAAATTTCCAACAAGTTGAGCTAACATGCATTACCGTAAGTCTTATAGTTTCAGAGATTCGAGACTTTAAAAAGTGCCCCTTTTTGTAAACTAGATAAAATTTTGTGTTTTGCTAACGTTTTCGACTTAATATCGCCTCACCTAATTATGCTACGAAAAACATGCAATAATGACCTTAAAGCGCACTTAATATTCTTTAATTTAAGGGTAAAATTAGGTCAGTGAACTTTGCAGTTGAAAGTATAAAGCCGAAATTCCAAAGGCAGGAGGCCCGCTATCTAAGTTTTTCATACAAATCGGAAGTCGAGTTGCAAAGCTGCAATTTTGGTATATTATAAAGGCCTTATAGATATATACGAAAATGCATATTAAAAGAAAAACAAAAAAAATATTTGGGCATAGGACGTAAAAAACGGAAAAAAATTCGCACTTTTTTTAGTTTTTGACGTTTAACTAAAAATCTATTATCTTTTTGATACTGATTGCTATAAAACTAAGAAAGAACATCAAATTTGAAAGGATTTGAGCTACGTTGCATCACCGTAAGTTATATATATTTTGAGATACGACATTTCATAAAGTGCCCTTTTATCAAAACATAAACAAATTTTAGGTTACGTTAAAGCTATTCACTAAATATTGGCAAAACGTTCGCGCTAAGAAAAAAAAAGTAATTGTAGATAATAACTACATTAAATTTGGAACAAATTGAGCCGATAACAATTACTGTAAGTCTTATAGTTTGGGGGTATACGAGGCTTCAAACATGCATTTATTTTCTTAACTTAATGAAGGGCACATTTTGAAATGTCTTATCTCTAAATCTATATAATTTAGGGTAATGCAAGGTAGCTCAAATCCTTTCAAATTTAATATTCTTTCTACGTTTTCTAGCAATCAGTATCAAAAAGATAATAGTTTTTTAATTAAACGTCAAAAAGTAAAAGAAGTCCAATATTTTTTCAGTTTTTTTCGTCCTATGCCGAAATTCCTGTTTTGTTTTTCTTGTCATAAGCATTTTTGTACGTCCTTATAGGGCCTATATAATATACTAAAATTGCAGCTTTGCAACACGACTTGCGATTTGTATGAAAAACTTACATAGCGGGCCTACTGCCTTTTGAATTACGCGTTTTTAGTTTCAATTACAAAGTTTACTGACCTGATTTTACCCTTAAATGAAAGAATATTAATTGCGCTAAAAGGTAATTATTTCATGTTTTTCGTAGCATAATCAGGTAAGGCGATATTAAACCAAAAACGTTAGCAAAACTCAACATTTTATCTAGTTTACAAAACAGGATACTATTTGAAGTCTCGAATCTCTGAAACTCTAAGACCTATGGTAATGCATGTTATCTCATCTTGTTACAAATTCATTCATCTTCAAACGTTACCTGATACATATTGTCAAAAAAACGTAAGGCTTTTTTTATAAAAATCAGAAACTAAAAATAGACAGTTAATTTCACAGTTTTTCACGTATAACGCAGCTAGCACAACTTTTTTTTGCTTGCAAAATGTGGTTTTATATTGCCCTATGGTGTCTAAATAACATACCAAAAATGCAGCTTTACTACATGTTTTGCGAGTTTAATATACGATTTGACCGTACTAAGTAGCCTTCGATATATTTTACGACGTTTCACTTGAAATTTGACACTCCGGTTCTAAAAATGCCACTTTAACGAAATAAGCTGTCACTCTTTGAACTTATTAAAGTTGCTCGTAGGTTCAATGCATTTTTAACATAATACTGCGAGCTATACAGGGTGATTTCGGAAATGTTATCAGTTTTATTTATTTTTCACTCCACTAACAACTAGTTTTATCAAGATCAAACAGCAATGAGTTAGCAAGGGATTCGAAAGTACTGTTGAGTTGTTGACACACATCACAACTTTTTAAATTATTTTTGTCATTTATTTTACTTTTAAATGTGATATTAAGGCACTAAAAAGCATTCTTGAGCATGTTAATATCTCAAAAAAATATTATTTAAGATTTTCTCTAAGTAATATAAGGCGTTCTGCGAATACTCTCTAACTAAATATTAACAGTTTCTTTTAGATATTTACTCTGATTAAAATTTTAATATCTTAGTTTTTCTATATAATTAAGCAAAGTGCCTATAGAATGGAATTGTATAAATGTAAATATATATTTAATCCAGAGCGGGTTCAAATCCCGTGACAACCAGAGTCTTTCGCAGTTATATGGTAAGCACATAGGTTACGACATTGTGGGTAAATACCTATTTAATGGCACAACATTCAACTGTGTTGGTTTTTGGTCCATTTTCCATACAACGCTACCCATGGTCCTTGCAAACAAATCTTGCAAGCTGCTTTATCATCTATGGAACGTAAGTACTAGAGTGCTTCTTATTTTTGCAATTTTGTAGGATGTTCGAACCAATAAAGGAGCTCTTTGCTCTCCCGATCGCAATTTTTTATGGGGCACCCTCTCATTTTGTTATTTGATAAGTAAACCACATTTGTTTTTTTTTTCAATTATTATTAATAAAAATTAGGGGTCGCTACCGAGGTACGAAGTTCAAGAAATGCAAAATGATTAGTTGTTTAATTATTACTTCGGTAGCAAGCGGTGGTTCGAACATCCTACAAAATTGCAAAAATAAGAAGCTCCCTAATAAGTACTGATAAGTAGATCACTTTGCCAGACTACCTTAATAGTTAATGCTTCAACAATCAATGCTGATCAACTGATAATGTCAGCCGTCACTACAACACCCGTTTGCCCGCCATCTTGTTGATCTACTTAATAATTCAGCGTCACCGACAAAGTGACAAGTGCTCCTTAATTATATTAAATACTGTGTTGATGTAATTGAACTACCTATTCATGCTCAGTGGCCTATTTCACCATAATTACAAGTGTGACAATTGTACAATATCACTTTTACTGACGTCACAGGCCTCAGTAGGCTACGGCTACCGCTTACTATGGGACGGTCCGTGGGCTTGTTTGCCACCAACATAAAATTATTACTAATAACGTTATTATATCGTTAATAAACTACTTTTTATTTTCAGAAACCCGTGACAATTGTAGGAAGGTTTAGTACAATTTTCATTAAATCTTGACATGAGGTTCGGCTAATGTCGGAATTTCACTACAATTGTCGTGTTTTTTGTGACAATTGTAATTTTGATTCCCAAAACAGCAGTTATTTAATACTGATTTAATTAAGTTTCTGCACTATATTTTATGTTGGTAGCCATATGCACGGCCCTTTCGATTATAAGCGGTAACTGTAGCCTATAGACGCTCCCAATTGGTGAAACAGTAAATTTACAATTGCAGCAGTTGAATTTACTTCAGTAAGCTTAAGGTGGATTTAGACCAAACGAGCGAATGCTCATTCTATCCATCACTCTACGAAATTCGTTCGTTACATAAAACGTGATTCGTCGAAATTCGTTGATTTCGTAGAGTGGGAGATGTAGGGACTTTTTCAGACTACAAAACAATTTAATCTCTTTTAATTGGACATTTCTTTTAGCACTGTTGAGTCGCCATTAGATACATCCTACGTCGGTGCGAACAAGGTAATGATTATTAAAATACGACTACTTGGCGAAGCATCTGGTAATCCATACATATTTAAGATGGTGACTGTGCGAAAAGGAAAGACAAAGAATATTCCAACGAGCATCTTTAAGTCAATTTTATTTCATACATTTTAGTTCACCAACCTTTGAAGTACCACCTGCACAATTGTAATTTCTTATCGTTAGGCAATCTTGTTATATCTGTGGGATTCTGTATTGCTTCAGAATAAAATGCGTATCTTCATTAAATTTAGGTTTATTTTTACACCAGTTAAATTATTTTACGTCTTTCACCTCTCACATCACGTTCGTTTGTTCGCCGTTCAAATCGTTCTCCCGTCCCTCTCGCACCGTCTACCATCCTTCTCTCACACATATGCTCCGTTCCACTCCTCTTCTTACGTTCCGATCCCACATATGCATTTTTAAGAGTGTTGAATGTTTTGGCATCAAATAGCCATTATTTTTATTTTCCAAATAAAATAACTGCACAACTGCAAAATAAAATTTTATTTCACATAGGTTACTCACGTTTAAGTTTAAAAATGCTCACCATGTTTTGCTCCATATATGAGAAGCTTTTTCAAGAGCAAATCGCTAAAACTGCACGACGAATACTGCAGGATTTTATTTGAACCAAAGAACCTGAGCAATTGAAGTTTTCTAAAGAAAATATGTACCTCTTTTCCAAGTTTCGACATCCATTGAAATAGGTCGAAAGGTTGTTGATGTAGAAATCAGATCTCAGTCAAGTTTTTCAAACGGAAACGGAAGTAATACTAATAAGAACTATTCAGTGCACCCAACTGACTCGTATACAGGTTGATTCAAAAGACTTCAGTAGGGTTAAACCTATGAATACAATTATGACTGAAATTATAAGCTTCTCAATCGGAGTAATGTCGATGAGTATAACTGTTGATCAGGGTCACGTCTTCTAAATCATTGTATTACGCTTGGAGACCTTATATATATTATCTCCAAATACATCTCCAAACGTGCATTATAATTATGTTATTATTATATATACCTTTTCTGACAAAGACCTTTACTTCTCTACAAATTATTAGATAAATATAATATATATTCTGACTTTTCGAGACTTTACATCAGATGATTATCTTGTTATTATCATTATAAATCAATTTATTTAAAATCAATTCTATGTATTAGTTTTTTTAATGCATGTTTGTTGTAAGATGTACATACCATGATTATTTGAAAAACAAGTCCCGCCAAGTTTTTTACCGGTTCTTCTCGGGGTCAGTGGTGTAGGGTTAGAACCGGACGTAGTTTTAATTTTATATTATGAAAATTAGACCATTCAAAAGAGTTTGTTGCTATTTCAATTTGAATAAAGCATCATTTGACTTTGACTTTGGCTATTTAACTAAACGGTTAAACTGCGTATTTGAAATAAATCAGGTTTTAAATTCTTCCATTTTGTATGCTGTTATAAAAAAAACCATGTAAGTTTTTCAAGAAATAAAATAATAATATCATTATAATCAATATTGATCTAATTGAAATCTGTCTATCTATTCAAATTAAATCAAATTCACATTTCATTGTAGTTACGAAGGAAAATATGAAAACGACACAAAAGATTAATCAGCGAAATGATTTTCACACGTTTCGTATACAAGCTTAGATTATAACTCAAACGTACCTGGCTCTTTGCTTAACCTACTTTTGTACGTTAACTACACATATGCTTCAAAAGCTGAACTCTATTCCCTAAGCGACAAGGGTCACGTCTAAGTATGTAAATGTCAACAATATTATCACCCCTAAGTCTCAGTCATTAAAGACCATAGCCGCCTGCAAACACATTTACGCAAAGTACTACGCTATTTATTAAAATTGAAATTATAATGGCTACGTTAAGCGTAGCAGCGTAGCAGTTCTACGTCGTAGCACTTCTAAGTGAATACGTACATTATGGAAGGTGGAAATTGATTTAGCTCACTTCAAAGAAATGCCTTAGTAGTAGCTAGTATGGATTTTAACATTAAGTTTGCTTTTAAGATAAGGAATGCATTAACAGATGTATAATCCTAGCGACTGTGTCAAACAGTATTGAGTTTATTTTCTGTCCCTCGTAAATTACCATTTCTGAGACGCGTCTGAACGACTTTGTCTAGTTAATAATAATTTTCTGAACATCTTTAATGCATTTCTATTGTTTTACTGCAAATAATGTATTTTACTCTTACTCTTGTATGAGCATTTTCACTGTTAGCCCTTAATTTGGTAATGTTTATCACAATAAACATGGACTTCGACTCACTTTTTATATTTTTTAAGAGTGAATTTTCTGCTCTACACAATGACCATAGAGGGCTATAACTCACGATTCTTTTTTATTTGACTATGTAAGGGTTATGGACACCTAATTAGCATGACGTTAGAAACCTTAATTGCAGTCAGGTTGGTCACGACAGTAAAATACGACATCTTTACAAAAGTTAATCGGCGTTTTTGTATAATACCGCTTATAGTTTAAAAAATTAACACCAAATTCGAGTTTACATTGAAATTCAGTGTTTAATTTTCGTTACAAACCTGATTAAGATTAAGTTATTTAATTTCTCGCTGATTGAATATTTTTGAAAATGAAAAAGTTCGTATAATTTCAGGTTAGCACCATCTTTAACACCTTCGCTGCGGCAATTATCTTAACTCGTAATTAACCATACTTTGTAAGGGATCGAAAGACCCCTAACGCATTGAACGTAATAAATAAACTCTTTAGTTTATTACTATTTTTTTTGTATAGTTTTTATAGTGGAATATGTAATTTTTATACTTTAAGCGATCCACTTAGCGGCATTTTTCCTAAGAAATGTCAAACTAGTATATTTTTCTTATGACGCTTAAAGAAGCATAAAGATGAAAGATTTTCTGAGGCGCTCGGCTGAGGAATCAGTCATGTAAAAGAGCCTTTGAAGCCTCGCAGAATTAATGCTTGAATTTTGATTTTACAAGAATATTAGATATTTTTATCGTTCTTTGACCATATTTGTTGCCGCAGGATATAGCTCATTGGCGAGTCGATCCACAAATTGGTCCTGGAATAGGGTCTTGTAAGTGAAACAAGGAAAAATAAAAAAAATATATTCAGAAATAACCCTTGTAAGCAGTTTAGGTTTATAACATATTTGTGTTCGTTTTTAGTAAAACGTCCCACTTTGTCGCTTACCATAAAGACGAGATTTCGTTGTATCTTCATATGAATAACCTGCCAACGCGGCTTTATGGCAAACGACAAAGTGGGACGTTTTACTAAACACACTTATATTTATTATTTTTAATGACACTGTCCTATACCCTCACATTTATGATTAGTAATTTTAAAACATATCATTCAAATGATCGACTCTCAACAAAATAGCTAAAAATCCGTATTTATTTCTAACGACATAAGGTCTTCAATCGTTAGTTCAGGTTTGAAGTTATTCAAATTCAAAAATAAAATATCCGAAGCAATATCGTAGCTATATCGTTGGTATTGACGAGGGTTGACTGGCAGCGTAATAATGTGCTGCGAGTTCCTGTTACTATTTTAATAATAAAGATTGTCTGATTTTTGATTTCATACGTAATTGATTTTTCATCACATATGCTGTCTAAGCGCGCCATTGCTTGCATGCGTAGCGGGACTAATAGAAAAGTGAAATTTCCTAGGGAATAACAGAAACGTCAGTACGTCATATAATAATATTTTGTCTTAAAACTTATGTTTTTGTCCGCAAGTGTAATGAAAAACATTGTATGCATCACGGTCGGTACGGTACGGTACGGTCGTACTTACCTCCCTTGATGCACAATGTACTATTCATATATTTTAACGATAAACGGGTTTTAACCGCATAAACATGCGTATAATATTATGATACCTAGCGACGATATAATATATAATAATAGATGTATATCGATACTTAACTACATAGGCAGCCATGACCACGGAAAAAATATTTGTGATAAATAAATACACAAATAATGCCCTCGCTGGCATTCGAACCTCATGAAACCTTCAGTTAACTACCAACTTGGCTACGGAGGCTGACACTTGACAGGCCAATCAACACCGCCCACAACATGCAACATGAAACTTACAATACATAATGATTTTTTTATTTACCGTCCAACTTAGGCTCTGGTCTCACCGCGAGCTACTAAGCTATGAACTATCGGCTATAAACATGAACAAAAGATACGCTCTCCGGTGTAAATAAAAGAGACACGGCGATACTCGCCCGGCTATCAGCTATCACCGCCGGGCGAGTGTCGCCGTGTCTCGTTTTTTCACACGGACGCGGACGTGCATATCTTTTGTTCGTGTTTATAGCCAATAGTCCATATCTTAGTAGCTCGCGGTGAGACCAGTGCCTTAGGGTGGTTCCTGTGTCACGCGAATCTCTCCGCGCGGAGCAAATATGTATTGAATCAATGGCGCGTTTCAGACTGGAACCAGCCTTATGGGGTTAATTCTTACGTCCTATTGACGCACTTCTACTATGTGACTGGCATCCGAAATTAGATAAAGCTAAATAATAGTAAGCGAAAATGTGTCCTAGACCGTCAGATTTTTTTTCGTAATTGGATATCGATCCTATAATAAAAGTTTATCAATACGAGCGTTGAAAATTTCCAGATTGATTCCTGATTATTTCTAAACGGCTCGTTTTTTTCCGGATTTTTTGAGAAAAAATCAATGAAAGTTTGCACTATAATTTTCAACTCTAAACCAATGCGAATGAGATCTAATTTTTACTTTTACCAGGATAGCGCAATGTCATCGAAGAAAAGTCAATTAAAATAGATGGCAAGGAGAGACAGTGACAGTGACTTTGATTTCTCTAAAAACTAGAAAAAAACGGAATAAAACAAAATTTTCATATATTCCCTAAAAAAAACATGAATTTTTCCGACATTTTCAACGACCTCAAAATTAACCGTCTAAAATTTGAATAAAAAAATTAGACCTGTATAATTGATGAACTGTTTACCGCTGACAGATGGATTGCACGGCATCAACCGGCGTCAAGTCATCACAAGAAACAAAAGGCGATCGATCACACCGAAACACGGTGCTTCGACGCAATTACACCCGGGCGAGGAGTCTGCGATCAGGAAGCGGGAAACGAGGGGAAACGAGGATCCGATACGAGGGAGTCTGCGATCAGGAAGCGGGAAACGAGGGGAAACGAGGATCCGATACGAGGCATTGACGATTATTTCATCTATTAAATTGTACCAGCCAGTGGCGTGGAATCGGTATGATTTGATTGGTCGATTTAGTCGTCGAAGTGTTATATTTGGAATCCGTGTCGGAAGCGCTTGTTTGTCAATTGGAGATTGGTAGGTACCTGAGTTACAGAATAATTAATCGTACTACTCGTACATAGCTGAGTTTAATTTGTGTGTTTGTAAGCGAAATACTCCTGTCTTTCTCTTTGAAATATCAATTCAAACAATTTAATTGATCGTCAGAAGAATCTAAAATAAAAAAAATATGGCTGCCTTTTCATAGCATTTGACGTCTGTTGACACGTATCGTGAAATACATTCACAGGTAATACCTTTACGCTACTAATAAAATATCAATAAATTTAAATGAAATGTATGTGAACTCAAGGTTTACGATTTTAAGTTCAGGGTACTTAGACAAGTTGCCAATCCCTAAACGCTTAGTCGTCAATCGTAAACGAAAGGCAGCTAACTGTCTTTGTCGCACTAATGTAAAAGAGTGACAGAGAGGGAAAACTACGATACGCTACTAAGCGCTAGCGATTGGCAACTTTGCTAAGCATCCTGTAACAAAATTAAGTACTACTCATTTCTTAATAAAAACGCAAATTATTCTAACTAATGGCATAGTTAGAATAAATTGGGTTAAATTAAAATAATTTGCGTTAATTTGCGAACCGTCTCAAAAAGAAACTGGTATAAAATTCATTTAATCAAATCCACACAAATTTCCAAAAAAAAAAACTCGTTAAAACTATGCTGACTTTAATACGTAAATATTCAAATGCGAGATCAAAACAGCATGCAATTCTGACATTTCATATTTGTATAGTATAGTTACATTGGTTATCTCAAAATTCCTCGGCAAGCCACATTAATAAACAAACTCGCTAACTAGAAATGTTTCATGAACGATAAATTTTGAATGAGACGCTACCGAGCCAAATACAATCTTATTTTAACGAGGGAAAGTTCAATTTAGCCGTTTATTTATTTATAACTTGATTAAGCGGGAATAAGGTCAATTTTTGAAATGGGGATTTTAATTGAGTGCCTCTTAAATTGTAATTTGATTTATGGTGGCCAAATAAGCTTCTTTGAATTTTTACGAAACGTTAATTTTCTCGGCTCGTTTTTATAGTTCCGTCGCCAAAATGGCAAAAACGGAACCCTTATAGATTCGTCATGTCCGTCTGTCCGACTGTCACAGCCGATTTACTCGGTAACTAAACATGCTACAGTAATGAAATTTGGTAAGAATAATGTGTTTTATAAACCGCTTCGAATCACACGCATAATGACAAATTTGAATCACGCAGAATGACACACACGTTAATTGACACTTACGCAAAATGACACACACGCAGAACGACCTATAGGTACACGCAAAAGTACACTTACGCAAAATGACACTTACGCAGAACGACACATACACGCAAAAGTACACTTACGCAAAATGACACTTACGCAAAATGACTATACCTGGGATAATTCAGGGCATTTATACGAAAGTGATGTAGCAAAATATTTTATCGACTAATAATATATCGATGTTACTGTGAATGACAACATCAAAATGTTATTCGGCATAAATAAATATTAGGTGAAGAGTAAATCTATTCAATTAAAATAAAAAAAAATTAAACGGGTAGCTGCGCGTTTATTTTAAAATAGTTTTCAAAATATACAATTAATATTAAAATATCAATATTTAAATTGTAATTTTGATTAAAATGACATCTGCATACTTTACTAACTGAAGAGGCCCGATATCAGATATGACATCGAACCAAATCCCTATAATCGATAATCGATATCAAATCCCTATAACTTGCCCCCAGTTATCCCAGGTATGAAAATGACACACACGTATAAACTTATGCAATGTCGTTGTTGTCCCATTAAAACCGGTTTCTTTCTTTTCGTTCTTCAAAATAAAGATTTCTGTTTATTCCGGGATCTTAAAAACTATCAGCAACTCACAGTTCAAAAAATCCCAATTTTATAAAATCCTGTATTTTATTCCTCTGGATTGCCGGTCCAACGTGCTTCCAATTACACCAGACGACTTTCCGTCGATCACAGCGAATTTAGTCAATGGTATTGTGAAGCTAATCACTAGCGACATCTGTACTTAATGTTTCGAAGGTACTACACTAAGCCACTCAAAGACGTGTGTCTACCACAATCGTCCGCAAACTCGACAACTCTCCGTTGCGTTGAATTTGCTATTGAGGGCGCTGTAATCAATTAATGATTAGAAAACATCAATTTGTTTTATATAATTAAACAAATTGATGTTGATGTTACTTTTTTACAATGCGGATAATCCCACAATGTCGTAACAGATGTGCTTACCAATTACCATAGAAAAAATCAACTGCGAAAGACTCTGGTTGTCACGGGATTCGAACCCGCTTCCTCTGGCTTCTTTTTGAATTTCAGACTAGTTTTTTTTTCTTACGCGGAAATCATATTTTGTCAGTTAAGCCGAACTTTTTTTCTGATTCAGACGTGAGACCGTCTGACTGAATCAGAAAAAAATGCAGAATATGAGGGTATAAATCTGACGTGAGAGTCAGAATGGCGGGTGTACCCATAAATATATATATAATTATTATATAAAAAAAAATACTATTTTGTTAGGATTGATTTGTTTGATTTTTGTTAGGAGTTCTGAAACAGAATCCAAGATGGCGTCGATTTTTACAATATTCTACCATTTTGACCTTAGATTCATGTTATGGGGGCCGGCGGATACCCAGATATCGATTTTCATAATGAAATTATTTACCTGTACACCTAAGAAGTTAATGATTGTACAGAAGCGATACAGACAAAAATTGTTTATCGATACTTATGATTCTTATGAATCTGGAAAACTTTGGGGGAGGCCTTTGTCTAGCAATGGATGTCTTTCGGCTGAGATGAGTATTTTATGTGCCTTAAATGATTTTAGAAGAACCCTACTACTAGTGTTCAATAATTCATAGTAAAGCGCTACTTCCCGGCTCATTTTCATAGAAAAAGTAAAAATGTGTCTAGCTCACAGATTACAAATTATATTGCTGAAGATGTAATTTTATAATCAAGTACAAAAGTACATATTTTGGATTAATAATATTAATCAATAGCATATCAGATCATGGTGCATCGGAGGTACACCCGCCTTCCTAACTGTCAGAATGGCGGGTGTACCTTAAATTTGTAATAACTTTTTTTTAAACTTTTTTCAAATTTTTTAATAGTAGGTACAAAATAATATTTTTTTTG
This sequence comes from Thaumatotibia leucotreta, assembly GCA_025490895.1. Classification (NCBI taxonomy): domain Eukaryota; kingdom Metazoa; phylum Arthropoda; class Insecta; order Lepidoptera; family Tortricidae; genus Thaumatotibia; species Thaumatotibia leucotreta. The sequence goes on from JALPQI010020036.1 coordinate 21,254, forward strand.
ATATAATAATTATATATATATTTATGGGTACACCCGCCATTCTGACTCTTACAATCTGACGATGATAGTTGTCTGACAGTTGATATAGCATTTCACGGATGTGGCTTTTTGCGTGGGTGTCAATTTGCGGAGATATGTCATTATGCGAATAACTGTGTAAAAAGGGTCGGTATGGCATTTCACGAATGTGGCTTTTCGCGTGGGTGTCACTTTGCGGAGATATGTCATTATGCGTGTAAAATGGGTCGGTATGGCATTTCACGAATGTGGCTTTTCGCGTGGGTGTCAATTTGCGGAGATATGTCATTATGCGTGTAATCGACCGCTTCAGAATTATGATACTAAATTGTAAAAAAAAATAATTGGGGTTGGAGCCCTCCATACATGTAACTGAGGAATATATATTTTTTTTAAATGTGTATAAGCGTGTAGGGTATCAATAGAAAGATCTTTGAAAATTTTATGAAGGTTTACATATCACATTTTTATTTAAGCAAACCGTTTTCAAGATATCAGCTCTCAAACTCTGAAAAATGTGTCCCCCTCTCTATTTTCAAACTACGTGGTATAAAATAAAAAAAAAATTATGCGCAATATTAAATTTTATCAACGATTTTTGGTTTATTCAATTATCTCGAATAGTTTTTGAGATAGGTTGATTTAACTGTTTTTTTTTAACGATAAATTGATAATGGTACGGAACCCTTCGCGCGCGAGTCCGACTTCGCACTTGGCCGGCTTTTTATTTCTTGAAATCGTTGAGTGAAACAGGTGGATTAGGAATTTATAGGTACTGTTATAAGTATTAGCCATTAAAATTAGTTATACTGCAAAGCTTTTAACTCCTACTATACTGAAAAATATGTATCTTTTAAGACATATTGCCAACAAAAGGGCTAAAGGGTGAATATCTGAGCGTTTCAACCGCCTAATTTTGGTGGCATCATTTTTGCCGAAGTTTCTAATCGTCTCAATGTTATACGACGTCGCTTGTATAATATATGGTACCGTGCTTCCTTCAAATTACAAAGTAAAGTGTATCGAATAGAAACCTTGGCAAAAATGATGCTACCAAAATTAGGCGCTTGAAACGCTCAGATATTCACCCTAAAATGTCGTTACACGCACAACTCTACAATTTAGAAAAAACTCTTTTCATATCAACAAAAACGCCTACACTGAACACACTCAAAAGACATAATAATGTATGCCTTCTTTTTCAAAACACCCACTGAACTAGAAAGATACTCTAGTAAGTATGATGTATTGATGAAGATGTCGAAATGGAACGTGATCTTTCATGTACTGAAAGTATTATCAATAAAACTTATGATTATGTTAAAAGTAAATTTCAAAAACAGGTCAAGAACATGTCGGGCCTTGCCGGGTCCCATAGTTATTCAAAAACTGGGCCAATTATGTTCAAAATAGTTTTATTTAAAGTATTCTACGACTCTACAATTCATGATTTTTTTCCAATTTTTTTGGCTCCACGGATAAAAAACTGGAGGGAGACACAATTTTTTATATATTCTGATGCGGTTATCTCCAAAAATAGTTATCAATAAAGATTTATTTTTAAGAGACGTATTCAATGATACCCCACACTATACGATTACAGCAATATTAAAAAATCACCCCCAATTTACGAATACGGAGAGGTACATATTTTATTCTACCTATTTGTCGGTTTGATCAATATGTATAATTTACCAAAATGCAGATTTCTAGTATTAACGGCCAGTGAGCTATGCTGTGGACAGACAGACGGACAGACTGACATGGCGAATCTGTTTACTACGGATGATCTTTCTCTTACGGATATTTTGACATACTAAAATTGTATTTCACGCTGGTTACTCACGTTTTTTAGTTAAAAAACGCTTGCTATGTTGTTTTGCTCCGTATGCAAGGAGCTTTTTCAAGAGTCAATCGCCATTTCAATTTTATTTCGACTTAAAAACATGAGTAATCTGCTTTGAATTTAAATTCAGTATAAATAATTCTAACGACAGTTTTTGTATATAAAGCCTTTTGAAATATTCTCTAAAACATGAAATCGCCAAAAGCACCTTACGCAAACTCCATTTGGAGTTTTAGAAGTTATTTACCCAGCTAACTTGCCACTTTACTGGTCTAGTCTGATTGCTATTGGTTTTAATTTTAAATGAAGATGCTTGGGCGGAGCAATAAAGTTAAAATGTGGATTGGAGCTACATTTCCAGAGCTCACTATGTAAAAAACCGGCCAAGAACATGTCGGGCCATGCTCAGTATAGGGTTCCGTAGTCATTCAAAAACGGCTGCTCCGATTATGTTCGAAATTATTTTGTTTTAAAGTATTCTATAGGCCCATTCATATTTTTTTTTCATATTTTTTGGACCTACGGATCAAAAGTTAGAGGGGGTACACAATTTTTTTTCTTCTGGAGCGATTATCTCTGAAAATACTGACTTTAGAAAAAAAATATATTTTAAAACCCTTATTATTTTTAAAAGACCTGTTCAATGATATCACACACTATACAGGGTGTTTGGTTAGCGGTGTCGGAGCTTTTAAGGGCTTAAACTACAATCAATTTTATCGATAAATTACCCTACAATTTTTTTTTTGTGCCAACTAAAATTAAATGGCGGCCATTTTAAAATTTCAAACAGACGAATACGGGCGCACGTGATATTTCTGGAATTATACGTTTGTAATGGGTCCTATCCCTGCAAAAAAAATCTCGTTAGAGAGCTCATTAGATAAGCAAACTAATTAAGATAATCATTTGACTCAACTATTTGTACAATGAGGCAAAAAAAAAATTTTTAAATTAAAAATAGTAAAAAATTCACCTTAATTTTTCAATTAATTTAATTTTGCATGAAAACTAGGTCATTAAGATAGGTTTTTGGCGTTGTTATTTGTTAGTACAGGATGTTAGCTAAAACACAACACCATAATTACAGTTATACCTTAAGTACTTTAGGAATTACAAGTGGATTACAACATGCACTGGATGGATGGAAGGCAGCCACTTCACTAGTCAGTACACTGTGACATTCATTTGTTTATGGATTTTGCATCGGGAACGCTAAATGCAGCTGTTTTGGTGTATGTTTGAGCACTTGTAATTCCTAAAGTACTTAAGGTATAACTGTAATTATGGTGTTATTTTTTAGCTAACATACTGTACTAATAAGTAACAACACCAAAAACCTATCTTAACGACCTAGTTTTCATGCAAAATTAAATTATTTGAAAAATTAAGGTGAATTTTTTACTATTTTTAATAAAAAAATTTTTTTTTAGCCTCGTTGTTCAAATAGTTGAGTCAAATGTTTAGCATAATTAGTTTGCTTATCTAATGAGCTCTCTAAAGAGATTTTTTTTGCAGGGATAGGACCAATAACAAACGTATAATTCCAGAAATATCACGTGCGCCCGTATTCGTCTGTTTGAAATTTTAAAATGGCCGCCATTTAATTATCGTTGGCACAAAAAAAAAAATTGTATGGTAATTTATCGATGAAATTGATTGTAGTTTAAGCCCTTAAAAGCTCCGACACCGCTAACCAAACACCCTGTATAGGATTACAGCAAAAAAAAAATCATCCCCACTTCACCAGTAAGGCAGGTACCCGAAAAACATTTTTTTCTAGGTTTTATTGTACCACTTTGTTGGCATGATTAATATGTAAACCTGTACCAAATTGCAGATTTCTAGTATTAACGGCCACTGAGCTATGTTGCGGACAGACGGACATGGCGAAACTAAAAGGGTTCCGTTTTTGCCATTTCGGCTACGGAACCCTAAAAATGAGAACACTTTACTACCACCTTATTTATAAACTTCTGACTAGTAAGCCCTTAAGTATTGTTTGTCCCTTTCGATCTTATCACTATGTCTATAAGATCGAAAGATAAACAATAATTAGCGGCATGCTAAGTTAGGAGACGTATATGAATAAGGGGGTTAATGTGTTATCAAAATAATGTTTTGAAATTCACTCGCAGTCATATAATATGAGGCTGATGGATTTTTGATAAAAATTACTGCAAACTTGCTCTTTTTCTACAATATTTTTAGTTTCCTGAATTTATTAAAGTTGTCGTTAGATTGGCTGGTAGACCACATTTAAGATAAAAGTGAGTGTGAGTTTTTGTGCTCACTGTGGCATTAATAATGTCCTTTTTGATATTTACGGAGTTGTCTGATAATGAATTTACATATTTTTTAGATTTAATAAAAAACTAAGGGATAATTTAATTCATTCTCGTGTTCAAAACTTTTCTCCTTATTATTAAAACATTTTTGATATCAGCATGTTTCCAGTATTTTCTATAAAAAAATCTACTTAACCGCATATTGCTAATGGTAATTAAAGCTTGGTCTTGTATTTGTTATCCCATTTCTAACAAACTACATAAAACAGCCTCACTGAGTGAAAATTTTATACATGAACTAGATTTTATGATGTAAAACTATCATCTAGTTCATTTCATATATCACTATACTTCACACTGAAGTTTCTGAGAATTTCACACCTAAAATGTCCACCATTTTTAAAAACCACGCAAAGCACCACCCTATTTTAACATATAAAGTATATACGACATGCTCCCGCCCCCGGCGTTGCCCTCTCCCCAGGCACGCACTTTTGTGCGCCCTGAATTAGTTTTTAGCTTTAAGCTTTCAAATGCGGCTGCATTTCTGCATTTTTCAACATTTCTGCTGAGCGAGCATAATTTAAAAGTTTGCCGGGTTTAAATGTGATAAAATGTGTTAGCCTGTTTATGGTGGAGTCTGAGATAACGACTGGACATATAATACGCTTGAGATACATTATAATGATCATATTCAGATGTAGGAGTCAAAATTCTTTTCGTTGTCTTATTTTGTGTCCCTAAAAAACGTGACCGGATGTTTTTGTTTTGTTTGAAATGGGCTTACACATGGCCACATATTAGCTAAGAGCAGAGCGGCCTACAATGGAGTGAGTTTGCCCAGAAGGTGCCTTTTCACCTATTCACGTATTCGACATTCTTGTGGAATGCACCAGACACTTGCAGCACGCCATTGGCGCCAGTGGCGAACAATCTGCACAGTAAATGGCACAATAATCAGGGTGCTTAAACAAGTTGCCAATCGCTAACGCTTAATTGTCAATCGTAAAGGAAAGGCAGCTAACTGTCTTTGTCGCACTAATATGAAACCGTGACAGAGAGGGAAAACTGCGATACGCTACTAAGCGTTAGCGATTGACAACTTGGCTAAGCACCCAGGATCCTTAGCATTGAGATTGGTTGATTGGTTGATAAGAAAACTGTAGTGATCCAATGCAAACCATTTTTACAAATACTTAAATTATATTTTGCCGGGGAGACCCCCTTTTGCAAACAAAACTACGGAGTACACCTAGTAAAGTTAATTAATGACTCTTGAAAGCAGTTTTTTCCTCTTTTAGTAAGTTCATAAATCAAATATGATCAAAGAGATATCTCTTCCTGGGTTACAGTATTTCTTATTTTTTCTTTAATTTATTGATCTGATATTATATTGTTATGTTTTTGACATTTAGAATGATTTTGAAACTCAAGATACACTATTTTTCTAAAACCACCATTGTTAGGAATTAGGAGAGTGTGGGTAATATTTAAGTCACTTCTTTATTATTTTACTTCAAACGCTGTAATATTATCAAGTTTACGGCTATTTACGAGCACGAAACGTATCGATTGATCACTTGTAGATATAGTTATAAATGATAATTTTTACTTTTTTTTGAGGTGCTTATTATCAAAACTACTACTTGTATACATAAATTAAATCGAACTATCCTAAAATAATCTAAGATTGGCTCTTGTGACTTTGTACCGAAGATGCTGGCGGCATTTTCTGTATCGCAATACTGATATGTTGTGCGAGGTAGTCTTCAGTTTTTAGTCATTTTTGTGTTTTTTTTTAAATCTTCTTCAGCTGTTGATAAATATGTGTAGGCTGTTAGAGTACATGCTTAGTAAAATCCGCCATATTTCCCAAAATTGACTCCGGCAACTTCAGTTGATTCACATACGCTTTGCCAACCCTAAATTTATGTAGTTGTAGATACAATCTGCTCAAAATGTAAAGTCATATGAAATATAGGAGTGTGCCTCGATGTTATAGACGCTTACATGTTCAGTCAAAGGCAAAATAAAATGTATATAAAAATGCTCAAAAATATGTACCACTGCTCCTTAATTCTGTGTAATAAGAACGTCGTAACATAATAATAAGAGGATTATTTCGATACATATTGACTGTAGGTCCTTCGGATTCTCTTGCGTACTAAAAATGTTAGTGCTTAGCATTCCGCCCACCAAACTGTAGGAAATACGAAATACGTGTTTGTTGGATCAGCAATCCTTT